>VXBZ01001718.1:202555-214863 GCA_013399135.1 Heliornis fulica | reverse complement strand
TTTTTTTAGGGGAGGTTGACCCTCTTCTCTCCACCTTGGCATACAGGGATAACAGTTTCTGGAACAGAGTATTAACTCTTCAAGAATATAATGCCGTGAATAATGTGTACTTTAGATCCTGAATAGAACTGATGCAAAAGGGTTTTAAATATACAAACCATTTGTAATGGAAATTGTAAAAAAATAGTGCAAATGCAGCTCCTCCCTTCTCCAAGTCTTTCTCAGTTTTCCAAGAGAAATTGCAGGTTTTAAGAAACACAGAAAATTAAGATTTGGGGTTTTTTTGCAGCATAAACTATGACATATTGACACTGCAAATCCTTAATTAGGTGGATTTATTTAAAGTTGACAGTACTTAGATTTTTTCTAATTATTTTTTTGTCTATTCAAAGGACTTGATCTTTGTTTTTCTTTTCCAGTTGAAAGGACGTGTTACTTGGCCATTATTATTTTTTTTTAAACAAAAAAGAGAGAGCCCTAAAATAATATGAGGTACATTATTTTTTTATTTGCAGTGGTAACAGATTTGCACTTTTAATTTGACTGTGTTAAATGTTATGGAAGAAGCAGGTCACATTAGGGTGAACTGTCTTTATTGTTATCGTAATACGTTTAAAGGGAGACATTCAAGTCATACTAATTTGTGTGATAATAACACCCTCATCTGGGCGGTCCCAAGCTGGGGAAATCACTTCATCTCATTCAGCCTTTTGCTGAGTTATATTACATGTATTACCATGCATTAGGACACTATGTAAATTTGCTGTCCTTTGAATGACAGTTTATTATAGTGGTGCTGGCTAGCGCCTCGTAGGTTAGGGTTGCGTAGGCATCTTAAAGCAGGTTTTCTTCTTCAAAATATGCATATTCTTTGCATTTGAAAAATGGAAAGTAATTATATGAAAATGGCAATTTTTCCACTGGGGTAAAACTGTCAGGTGTTATTAAGAGGACGCCAAAGATCTTTGACAATTAATTTTGTTCTCCAAGTTGAGCTCTATTTTGAGTTGTTCTCAGTCACAATTCACAGTGATTTGGGTTCCCTGAGCAAAGGGAATTAGGCAAGTGTTGAAATTCAGCTACTGGAGCCATTTTGACTCTGTTTTTTTTTGCATGGTGAATGAGTATTTTCCTATGTAGATGGTGAGCAGCAAGTCCATCCTTGCAAATGTATGTTCACACTGTGCGTGGAGGCAAGTCACTGATTTTTCTCTTGAAAGTCCATCTCAGTAAGACATTTGCCAGATGATTCCTAATGTATAGTAAAAAAAAAAGGTGCAGTGGTAATGGGCAGTGTGATGGTGCTTCTACTTGGGTGGTTGGGAGGGATCATTTGTCTAGAAATATCCTAAATTCAGGAAACTGTGGCACATCTGGAAGATTACTACAGCAGTTGCATTTCTGACAAACATTTCCACCTGGGTTAGCAGGGCTTTCTCTTAAACCAAAGTGTTATGAGATGAGAATATATTTTACTTTGTTTGTGGTGTGGGTTTTTTGTGTGTTTGTGGTTCTTTTTTCCCTGTAATTTGATTTTTTATTTTTTTTTTGTAAATGGAAATTTAATTGGATGTTACCTATTGTGTTTCCATGGGAAACACCAAATTGGTTCTGTAGGTTAACCTGTTAAAACTAAACGAAAACACCTCCTAACAAACAAAAATCTTAACTTCACACCTTAGAGGCTTAACATTTAAGAAGCAATGCTCCAAAGAATGTTGATTAAGTTATGATTTGGTGCAACTTGAGTTGGTGCCTGATTTAAAATCATTGTTACCATATATTGTGATTTTAAAGACCTTTTGCAGAGGCAGTTAATCATGCTCTAGCCTAAGAATGTTTATAACACATGCCTGAAAGTTAAAATCCTGCTGAATTCACAGAAGATTAGAGTACTTATGAAGCTTAATGTAAAAAGAATCTCAAATGTATCTTAGAAATTAGCAAAATATTTTTCTATTTGAGTAAACTTATCATATAGGCCCAGGGAAAGTCCATTCACTTAAAAGTCCTAAATATAGATGAGAATGACCAATCCAAGTCAAGAAATACTGACTACTGAATTAAGTACATATTGAATGTTATGATCCTGGTTACAGAGAGCGTATCTGCAGGCCGTTGGAGATATCAAGTTGTTCATTGGTCCTGAGTGTCAAGAGGAACCAGTCAATCACCCTGTGTAGCAATACTTATGTACTGGGGTTTCTTGGGGTCAGAAGCTTCTGCCCACACAACACCAAGAACCACGTTTCTGGAGTTCCCCTATGAATGTACTAAGCTTTTTCCCATATTTTTTCCTCTTTAAAAAAAAGAAATAACTAAACAAAGTGTATTGACTTACAATTACATGGCCCAAGAGCAGTGGGAGTGGAGGATAAGCCAGTCATGCTTGGCTTTATTCTGCTGTGCCTCGTGGGCTTCACATCTCTGGCTGGCATCTGTGTGTGTGCGTGTGTCACGGCAAAAATCTATGAACAAGCTACGGATGGAGCATTTGCCTCTCGAATTTGTGTGCTTTTGTTGATTTGTCACATAAATGTTATATAAATGTAGCTTTTTATGTGTTAATATTACATACCGTTGAGGTGCTGGCAGTCCCCTCAGCGTTCCGAAGGGCTATTTAAAAATTAACTAAAAAGCAGGTTCCACCATTTTATGGCATTACCTGGTTTAACGTGAGCACATGAATTATTAACTGTCTGTCTTGTTAAGTACCAGATCAGTGGCTTTTGCTGTAGATGGGGGAGGAAAAAAAGCGTGCAGTGTAAAAGTACTTGGCAAAACAGTCATTAAAAAAAAAAAAGACTCTCCTGACCTAAACTTGAAAATGAACACGAAGTGTGGAACTTGCAATGGCTTCTTGTGAGACAGTGGGAACTTTCCTCAGGCTGGTTGAGTCATCATTGCCCAGGTGTTTATCAAATAGCAATTTGCATGTTTTTCAAACTGATTAGGATGATGACAAGTTTAATCTGAATAATTTATATATAACAAATATTATGTCTGTGAACTATTTTTCTGACCCTTCTGTAGAAATTATGTGATTCCAACATTGCACATTGACAGTGGTGGGAATTGCCCTTGTGAACAGCTACAGTGCTTAGTTGTCATCATGTACTCTCCCTTGAACAAGGGTGAGGGGCTCAATTTTCTCATCTCATGGCATCAGTGACTGGAAAACAGAGACAGCCACCTCTTTTCTAAAAGAAATCTTTCTCCTGTAATATCTGCAACGTGATGCAATCTTTCTACTTTTTGTTGCCACCTGCTTTGGAATAACAAAAATCAACCTAAAAGTCAAGAAACAAGAGAATACTAAAATCCATTTATAAGCAGATTCCTCCTTAGGCACGTTCAACTTGTGGCTCTAAAATGAATGAATGTAGGTGTATTGCAAAACTCCTGTACCTCTGGGCCGAAGGTGAAGTCCACTGGTTTGTGACTGGCAAAGTCCTTGGTACATACTGGAAAACATTGGGTGTTTCTACTTTTTTCATGATGCTTTGAAATAGAGGCACCAAGGGGATAATAACTTTCAGCTTTCTGAAAATGAAATGACAGCATTGTTCCAGGAAACTAAGTACATGTAAACGTTTGAAAGACCGAAGTTAAAAACCCCCATCTTACACAATGGTATCGGTACAGTTGACTTGAGCAAATATTTACCTAAAGAGCTGTTGGACTGATAGAGTTCAGAGATACATGAAAAGTGTTCCTGGAGGGTCGTTCCCTGTCAATCCTTGAATCAGTCTCTGTCCTTTCCCTCCTGCTTACCAAACACACCAATAAGTACCTGTGCACACAAATGACTGGGCAGTTGTCACTGCCCATGGTGGCGGTGATATTGCCTGGGTTTATCTGCTATTATATCAGCTTTTTCTTCTCCACATCCCCCATCCTTTGATTATTTAATGGTTTATTATTTATTTTCTATCCTTAGAATGCCAGCTCTAGCAGAAATGGTCACTTCTGCCTTCTGTGCTGTGAAGAAATCAAGTGGAAACAAGATGGAATATGTGAACAACTGAGGTACTGAAACACATTCATTGCTGGTGGTAAAATAGTAAATGCACAAACCTACAAGCAGTACCCTTCTCTAGAGAGGAAAAATGTGTGGGGAAGCCAAAAGTATAGTGTGTAGGTACTTAATAAAATAGTCTTGTATTTGAGATATGGTGATTTGAGTCTGTTCTCCCCTCTTACACTCCAGTTTTGTGTAACCACGTAGTACTGTTCCCTTAAAAAGCTGAGATGCAGCCTGCAAGTTGCTGTATTTGTTTGTCAGCTACCTGGGAGTCAGGGTGTATCTGATCTTTGTGAAAAGCAGGAGAAAAAGTGATGTCAGAGTATTAACTCTTCTTCTCAGCAGTATATGTAACATTTGTTGTGGGTATTTTTTTTCGCCTCAAGCTTTCTTCCCTGCTTGACCCATAATTTTCTTGTGCAGAAGGTTCACTTTTCTGTCTCCCTAATTATCCTTGACCTATAGCTCATGAATGAGGCTCCTGATTGTCCAGCTGATTTCAAATCTCTGTGAGTGTGGAGTAATGCATCATTCCCAGTGATTTGGAACAAACAAGGCCATTCTCTATCCCCATGCGAAGTTCAGTGTTTAAATCACACCATATGAAATCCATATCTCGGCGAGTTCTTCAAGCTGCAGCAGTACACAACTGCAAACTCCCATAGAGGGATGAAACGTCCCACAAATTGTGGCAAATATCCCACAAAGTCCTGCAAATTGCAGCAAAATTCATGGGAAAAGAGACAGGAAATGATTTTTCCTGCCTGGGGAGAGCTGTTGTAGAGGTCTGATCTGCAGGTTCTCACAAATGTTGGAGGAAAAATACATTTTTAATATTGCACTATGGAATATATCTCTTTTTCCTATTTCACACTTAGGGGAGAGCTCTAAAAATTTAGTATGTGTTGTGGATGTTGCTTTTTTGCTGGTGTGATATAGCAAACTCTACAGGTATAAGTATTAGGACAATATAGTTCAGGGATGCTGGGGAACACGATTGCTGTCGAACGTACGGGCCTGTTTTACCTACAACTTGTCAACTCCCTAAAGTGGCAGCACTTGAACTGCTGCCATTTCAAATATTAGTAGAAAGCCACATATTCTTTCATGCTTCAGTTATAAAGGGAGTATATAAATTATTTAATTGGGAGAAAGTATTGCATTAATATATTTACACTTCTAATGCATTTACAGAAACTTGCTCCTCCCTAGTGAGAGTAATAAAACATCGGTGTAAAGTTGCACCGGAGACACGGCTGTGGATTGCAAGGAGTTATATGGAGAGAAGTAGCCCGTTTTCATCCTCTCTGAGAAGGTGGTTGCCACGTTTTTCAGAGTGAGATACAGCTGCCTGCTCTACCCTTGCTGGAGCTCTGCCAGAACCTACTTTTCCCTCAAGAAACATGTGGTGGTTGTTATACATCCGTCTCTTTTGCCTTGCTGCTCCCTTCATCTCAAGGGCAACTGCTCTCTACAGATCACTTGTACTGTCCCAAACCAAGTTTGGAATAATTGCCCTGCTGGTGTGATGTGTCTTAATCTGATTGCCAATGTCGAAGCAAAGGAATGTGTTTCCCAAAAAGTCTTCTAATTTAAGTGTACCGAAGCTTTTCCTCTAGTCTAGTTAACTAGCACCCAGGCTCGAGATCTGCTTAGGCTTATGTTTCACAGGTACAGCTAGAAGTCTGAAATATTTAAAACCATATGCCTGTTTGCCTCGAAGAGGAGGCCCTGTTTTTTAAATTTCGTTTAATCTTTCTGGATTTACACTTTAAGGCAATGGATTCTCAGCTGCTGTAAAAGTGCTGGAGTTGGAGTCCAGATTAACCACAGAATTTAAGAATAGCATCAATGCTGAAAGTGGGTTTCAAAGAGATGTGGGTGTTTATTAGGAATGTTCTGCACAAAACCTGCTCCAAGTTTGAGATCAAGATAATTGAGGGAGCTGAAGGAGGATCAGGGAATACTCCAGGCTTGTGTCCATGCAGTACCTGCGGTTACAAGTTTAGATGTAGAACAAAATCACAGGTAGAAATTGACCACATAGGGTAGACAAGATGTCGGTGCTGTCTGTGCTCTTCCAGTGGTGTTACCTACTAGGTTGTGTGAGTGTGTTCAGCAAGCAAGGTGTGACATCTTTCAGATGTTCTTTCCCTCCTTCCTGACTGCAGATGATGGAATTCCAGAGCTGAAGGTGCACCTTTAATGAATGTATTGGTTTGCTCCTGGCCTGAGGGGTTGGTAAAAAGGAGCCAGTACATCATCTATTTAATTAGAAAATGTTTCTTAGATCTAAGTTAGAGATTTAGATCAAATCTGGGAAAGAGGATGTTAAGGGACAGGATTGGTGAAGACCAGTTTATATGGCACTTCATGGCTCTGCCTTGGTCAGGACAGGTTTGTTGTCCTGCTTACAGAGCAGGAGTGGAGCCCACAAATCATGGCTTAGCAAAGCTGCTCTGGTAGGATTTAGGGAACCCTGGTGATCTCCAGTTATACTTTCTTCCACATGTCTTGTTCTCCTCTTTACTTCTGTGGCTTGGGTGAGTAAATGAGAAACATGCTTCACATGTGCTGGTGGCTGCAGGAAGACCACTCCATCTTCAATATGACTTCCAGCTAGAGTAAACTCTCCTTTATCCAGGCTGAGCTCCATCACATTATTGCTGCCTAAGTTCATGCTCATGAGAAACCATAGCAAAACCACCCTTGGGTGAGCGTGGATTCACTGTGTGGTGTAGGACAACATAACTTCCACTTGCTGCCTTGACCTAGAGTTGCTTTGTTGACAAAGTGTGTTTATGTTAGTACTCACACTACAAGGGGACCTGTCAACAGGTCTTTGCAATTTTATTGCTTGTGTTATTTTAATCCTCCCTATATAATATAAAAAAATTGCATGTATTTACTGAAAATCTTAATGAAAACTCCTCCTTGGGAAAAATAAAATAAACCATGCAAACCCTGTGTTCTAGCCCTGAAGTTAAGTGGAAATGCTTTTGATGCTGCCTTTTTAATAGAATAAAGATGTGCACTCGAAGTGCAACAGACATTCTAAGAGAATGACCCTCTGTCCATTTACTGTTACTGAGAGAGCGGCAGCCCTCGGCTCGCTGCTCTCAGCTTCCTGAAAGGTGTTGTAGCTTTGCCTCCGAGGTCTTGTATCCAGGATAACAGTGATTTACCTTATTTACTCAAAGCTGACCTACCCTTTAGTATACTGCTCCTTCACTTAGTCAGCTCGATGGGTGCCAGATATTGTTCTCCTGCAGGAAGTTCTTCCTGGAATTCTGCAGCAAACCGAAGGCTCAGGCAGTGGGAAAATGAAAATAAGGTCAACTTTCCCTTAGGACTACAGAATACAAGAAATACACTGACACTATTTGAGATCTCCTTCCCAGAAAAATTGAAGCCACAAATACAGCCAGATTACACAACTGATTCAAATATTTCATGCTGTTCTTTTTTTTTTTTTTTCCCCCTCCCCACCTCCCCCAGGATTAATTTCATCTAACCTGCATTTAAAGAGAAGATAAAAATGATGTATTTCTAAGAAAGATTTGTGCAGAGATTACCATCTGATTTCAATATGTAGAAATGCTAATACATAATTACCCAGTACAATCAAGCCTTTGCAAAACCAGGGGCACGACAGATAACTTATGTAAGGCAGAGCAGAGTATTTATTTGTCTTATGAATTGCATTGCTCATCTAACTTCAAATAAGCAAATATTCCTGCCTTGTCTTAACTAATGTGCTCCTGGCTGGTCGCAGAAAATGTGCAGCAGCTCTGTGAAACTCTGTAGTATGAGCAATGCTTAATGTATAGTTAAGGATAGGACTAAGTCACGTATAATTTTTAGGATATTAATAGTTCCTTTCACCCCACTTGGCCTCTGCTTCCAGAAATTATGAATCATCATTTTTTGATAAACCAGGCAACAGTAACAGTGAGGAAAAAGTTGTCCATAGTTCCCAGGAATTGTTGAAATGCCTCCTCTTCTCATATATATTCACTTTCTGGGGGAAAAAAAAAAAAGGGTCTGGAGAAAGGTTTGGGTCTGGTTTTTTTCAGATACAGAGATTACTGACAAATTACAGACCTGTGATTAAAAAAAAAAAACCCAAAACCAAAAAAACCCTCCAACAAATGAGGCGATGATGAGGACAGGAATATTATTGAGCTTGGGCAATAAAATGTGACAGAGCTGAAAAGTTACCAAGGAATGTTTCAGAGAAACAAAGGATGTGGTCGTAGGGTCTCCAGAGAGCGCAGTTATTTTATTATATTCTGCTCTTATTATCACTTTCATTTTGTTCCAGGGAGATTTTCAGCAACTTGAGAAATAGATTTTTGGGGCCAGCTATCCCTTCAATACGTGCATGTGAGTGCCCTGGACTTTAATTGGAGCTCTCTGTAGGCATCTGAGGGCAAAATGTCACCTTTGGCGGGTGGCTCTCTGTAGCCGACGCACGGCGTCGATATACACACACGCAGCAATGCAAGTATCCAAAGTGACTGCTTTAACCTCTCGTTAGCTTGAAAGGCTCCTAAAGCAATGGGGACATCTTAGTTAGAAGGTATTGAGGCAAAAAAAAAAAATATTTTGAGGATTTTTTTATCCCCTTTGCATCATAATTGTGTAAGTTTTGCATTTCTTTAATTCATGGAACCACCATGCACATGCAGTCGCTGTAAAACAACTAGATCCCATGTGAGGTACCGTTTCAATTTTATGGTAAATTTCCTGTTTTATGGATTCCTTTCTGAAAAAAATACCTCATGGTATTCTCTGAAGAGTAGGGACTTCTCTTTAAAACATAAGAAATTGCTGCCCTGTTAATAGTATTTTGCTTTAATCCTGACTTTGTCTTTATTTTTATTTTTTTTTGTCTCACCGATTGTTGTTATTACTTCTTAAATGTTTTATTTCCATTTTACATGCTTCTCATTAGGGTTGCTATTTTAGAGTCATCTTAAAATATATATTTTATTGCATTCAGCTAATTACATAGAACTTCTTCAGATGTGAAAATGCATCTTATTTACAAAACCCCCCTCTGATCAGGCAGTAGTTAAAATACGTGTACAGGATATTACAGTTTGTATTGTGCAAGGCATTTGTGTTTGTGTTTTAATTAAAATCTTAGAGGAGAAACTTGTTCACATGAATTACTAGCTGGATTTTTTAGCAGGTTGCATAAATGGTGACAAATTACATCTTTGTATTCAGGAAGAGTGTGGAGTTACTTGGTGAAAATCACTACATATGTTAAATCTTTTCAGTGTCTGCTATAAATATTAAAGATATGTGGGTATGAAATTATATGAGTGCAAACGAACCCAAGAGTAATTAAAATACTTGATCTGCGTCTGTTTGCAAAAAAAAAAAAGTCAGATTTTCAGAATATCTGTAAAACAAAAAAGTGAGGAGAAGAAACATCTCCATGAGTTGTAGATTCCTCTTACAGCATCAATATTTATGGTGCAGCAGGGCAGATAAGGATCAAAGCAGTTAAGGAAAATCTTTTCAAACCGTGAAGGGCAGGAGTTGGTTCTTACCCTGGTTTAAGTGGCTGGATACCTGAGACACCTTCCCCTGAGCATACCGTGGAGTTATTCTGGTGTATGTTGATTCTCCATGTCTACTCTATGTGTATATTTATTTTATGCAAGAATCTATCTTGCTGATAGTATTTCAAGTGTTCCACCTCATATGAGGGATGCTGCTGAAGGTGATTCTCGCAGGTGATATTTTGAGGCCGTGAAGGTCTGCAATGTCCTATTTACTTGAACTATAGAGCAGTAGAAAACTTTGTATTTCCCACCAAAAAAAATGATTGACTTATGCATTTGGTGTAGATTAAAAAATTAAAACTGTTGGCAAGAAATTGGCTTTTGAGGAAATGAAGAGTTTTTAAAATTTGGTGAAATCTGCAGAGGAGGCTACACAGTTACTGGTGTACCTCTCATGCTTGCAAAAATACTCTAATATGTCTGTCTCGAGTACAAGAGCTCATCTTCAAAAATGACACCTCTATTAAATTAACTTGTTTCTGCCAGTCTCTTGTTTACTTAAGGCTGCTCTCACTGTTCCATAAAATGCCAATAATGGAGATGACTTACGTCATCTCCTTCGACATGTGCTCTTTGATGTGTTTTTATCCCATATGTACAAAAAAGCTTTTGGGTCTTGTGATTAGCTCAAAAGACTCGCATTTTGCCTTTTGCTTGCAAGTTGTTTTGACCTGCACTTTTAGTGATGCTGAAGGTTTTCCATGGCAAGTTGAGGAGAGAAAGCAGCAGCAGGTACCAACTTGCTGGGGACTTGTTTTATGTAGATAAACCATAGATGGATACAGATTTCTGTTTACAAATGTATAATTATAAAATAAAATCTGCTTTTAGTTTGTCTAATGATGATGTGATATGACCTTTGCCAACATCCCTAAAGATTAATTTAATCTCTACAAAGCTGTTAGAGTTCTTCAGACACAAAGTGATAGGACTGTTCTTAACAAATGAAGCTGGGATTAAAGGTTTCATTTTTAGGCATGGATTCAACAAGAATTTCCACTGCAGAACTTTTATGGGAGTTGTTCCCAGGGTTTTTTGGACTTCTTTAGGCAACAAATATCTATTGCTTTAACTAGCTCTTCACAGTTCTTACTTTATTGAAGTACTGCATGCCCCATATGGAGAGCTAGCTGTGTGTACATGGAAAATCACTTTGCTTATGATACATTATTTTTCAAATTTCAGTCTGCTATCTTGGCTTCTTCAGGCTTCCTCTAGTCTGATGGCATGCATTTAGTGATGACTTCAATTTAACTTAATGCCTTGTCCTACAGAACCTACACGGTGGTGGTTGGTTTTGTTATGATGAAGATGAATGCTCCAAAACCTTTAATGATCAAATGAAAAGTCAACAGGAACATTTTTTCCTGATTTCTGTAAGTCTTCTCACCTTGATGGGAAAGGTGTTTTTGAAAGTACTTTAATGCAGTACCTCTCTCCTTAGCTGCAGCCTCCATACGTGCGCTTAAGGATTAGAGGACAGGAGAATTTTTTGTCTGTAGGAGGCGTTGAAAAGGTCCCAACACCAATGGATCATCCCTAGTTTGCCTTTCCTTTTTAATGTATTGATTGGAGAGAGTCCAGAGGAGGTTAATCAGGCTGGGGAAGGGTCTGAAGATCAAAAGTTATGAGATGTGGCTGAGGGAACTGGGGGTGTTTAGTCTGAAGAGGAGGCTGAGGCTAGACCTTATCTAGGCTGCCTGGGGAGGGGGTTGAGTCCACGTCACTGGGTGTATTTAACAGATGGGTAGATGAGGTGCTCATGGATATGGTTTAGGAGTGGACAGGAATGGTTGGACTTGATGATCATAATGGTCTCTTCCAACCTTGTGATTGTGTGATTAATTTGTTCTTGTAAACCTACTTAGTGATTCTTTTACCTTTTGTGTCTGATAAAAGTAGTAGTTGACCCTCTTGTCCTGCATGCTTTCAGCAAGGTTTCTTCTCTTTCCCTATTTAGCAATGCCTCCCCTCTCCAGAATCATAGAATCACCTTGGTTGGAGAAGCTGCAATAAGAAGAGGCAAGTGCACTTATTACTTGAGCATTACCTTGAGAGTCTACCATGCCTCTGAAATTCAAACCCCATCTCTCACAAATAGGAGAAAAACCATGGGATGCTAAACCTGGGAAGAACTACTACCCCTACAGTGTTTGATGTGCTGGTTCTCCAGGTGGAGCTGTGTGAGGTGGTTTTTAAACACAGAAAAAAACCCCTTTGAAGCATTCCCATAGTGATTTCCATCACTTGAATGTGCCGCTTGACTTTGTGCCTCGCTGCTTTCTGGTTCTGAGCATTCGCAGCCAATTTCTGGCAGAGCCCTTCTCTCCTCCTCTGGCTCCTCTGTGAGCATCTCGCTCCAGACACCATGCAGAGGAGGGGAAAAAACCCGGTGCCTGGTTTTGTTTGTTGTGGTACGGGTCCTGCCGCCGCTTGTGCTGAGCCGAGGCGTGAGGTTCATCGCCTTTTGTGCGCTGGGAGAAAGGAAACTGCCACTGCTGCGGGGAAATCCGGGAGCTTCCTCTTCCTGCTGGTCAGCCTCTTTCTTCCTGGGGTTGGCCTCTTTCCCAATGGGCTGCTAAAAGCCCAAAGCTCACTGGCTGAAATCCTGGCCTAATTAAAACCGATGCCAAACCTCCCATTGATTCAAGGCTCTGGCCCAGCGCGTCATCGCGTCCAACGGTCGTCTCACTCCATTGTTTATG
>VXBZ01001718.1:185055-200055 GCA_013399135.1 Heliornis fulica | reverse complement strand
GCACCTGAAGCGCACGCAATTTTTATTAATTCCTGCCTAAAACAACGCATTCAGGAGTAAAATTGCTGTGCAAATGACAAAAACAATTATGATTTTTGATCCTTCGGTTTTGAAAATGTGAACTGCTTTATCTCAAATGTGACTAGATTAAACTAGTAATAAGTTCACCTCTCCCTTAGTCCACACTAAGCGGTTTCGGTTGTAGCAAGTGCATTTCATTTCCAAGTTGGTTCCACTTAAATTGATTGTTCTTGTCTTTTTGGAAATATTTTTAGAGAGTATGAGAGGTGGAGTTTTTCATTAAGCAGGAGATGTGAACACTAAACCTGTTTTTACTCATTGCAAGTAGCAATTGTACTGTTGAGAGAGAATAATCTATACAATAAAAGGTATTAAACTGTATCTAGGCTAATGAAAAACAACGAAGCAAGAATTGTGTTTAGATGGGTGTAAGCTTATATAGCAGGCTTCTCCCCCTTCCTCTGCCTTTGAAAGACATTTCTTGTTAGCACAGAGATATGTTTTCTAACAGACATTGTTGTGGGAGCAGAACTGGACTGTGCTCCTCTTCAAAATGCAATTAATGGGCACAACCAAGCAGGCACACGGGCCTTATTCTGCCTGCACTTAGGCAGGGGGAGCATTTATTAATGCTAATGGGAGTTGGCTGGATAGGGGAAACAGCATGAAGAACCTGCATTTAAGGCTTGAAGAAGAATTCTTCATCAAAGAACCACTAAACTTTCTCTGCTTTCAAGGTATTGATAACTCTCCTGTTTTTTTTTCCTCTGTGGATATTGACCATAGAAAACCAGTGTATTTTCACCCTAATGGTTCCTCTCACTTCCATGCTGGAGTCTAGTGAACTTTCAGGTTTTATCTACTTTATTTTTTGATTACTACTATGTATTTTTTTAATATGTGTCTGAAACTTCTTCCCCCAATCAACAGTCATGAAGTGGTAAGGAAGGCACCTGGAGGGGTTCAAGGCCAGGTTGGATGAGGCCCTGGGCAACCTTGTCCAGCTCCAGGCTTGGAGGTTGGTGGCCCTGCCTGTGGCAGAGGGCTTGGAACATGATGATCCTTGAGGTCCCTTCCAACCCAGACCAGTCTAGGATTCTGTGTACATGTTACAGCAACTCCAGGGAAAACAGTATCCTGTTGGCTACTGATTCACATGGAGTTTGTGACTGGGCAGACTCATGTTGTTGGGTTTTTGTTTTGTTTTGGTTTTGTTTTCATTCAGAAAAGTAAAAGTAGGCTCTTGAAATAGAGCCTTTATATTTTACCCACTGGGATGCTAGGTATCTCCTCAATTTTATTTTTAATATATATATTTAGGTAGGGGGGAAGAATATAATGTCAAAATCTGGAGTTTTGGTAAATTTTTGCACACATCTTAAATATGTACCAGTGTGTGGCACAGATATTCTGTTTGATGGGTGATGATGGACTCTTATCTACATTTACATTAAATAATGCTGTGCACAGGGTAACTTCAGGGCTGCAGAGGCAGTCCCTGCCTTGAAAAATTGGGATCTAAATAGATGTAGAAGACATCTATTAGAGAGAAAGGAGAGCCGAGGAAGAGAGGGGCTTGCTGTGACAGGATGGGAGCAGGATAGTGCCCCTATACCCTTCAGACCTATCCCTGATGTCTGAGCTCTACTCCAGATGCTCTTCCAAAAGCCCTAAAAATTACAGGGCAGATAGGAGGAAGGAAAGGAAAAGGATGTGAGAATTGAAGGATTTAAAAACATATCTCCCATCTTTCTTCTTCCCTGAAGGGAAGAAAAAAGAAGTCCAAGAAAGTGCAGAGATCCTAATTATTTCAATTAATTACTTTTGAAACAAAATATTCTTGACATGTAAAGGTGGGAGATGGTGACACAGCTCATACCTTTAAAAAAACCCAAACAATAAATATGGTACTGATTAAACAGCCCTAGGCAGAGCCTTTGAAACTGTCAAGAACTGGAGGTCCATGTTACTGTCGTGACAGTGCTGGGTTGTATGTGTGTCCTTTTATTTTTGTGAAAGGGAGGAGGGAAGCAAGAACATCTGCAGCCCTTGGGTTCAGCACTTGGAGACTAAGGAAGGCATGTTGATACCTGAGACTGTGGCCATGGTGAGAGGATGCTGGTCCATGATTATGTCAGGCTGCTGTTATGGGTTGCTGCATTCCTGCCTAATATCTGGAAAAATATCAGATGATAAAAAAATTCTGTTGTCATTTTTAAAGGCTTTTCAGAGAAGCTGGGTCATGGGCTCATCAGATGAGTCACAAAAGAAAAATGTTCTTTCTGTGTGTCTGAGAATGAGCAGAAACAGAATTTTACAGCATCGCTTTTGTGATGGGAAAGACATGGAGTCAAACTCCATGACAATTAGAAGAGTTTCCAGGGCTTAGTAGATGTTTTGTGTTGATGGATTACAGCAAGCTGTAGGTAACACAGGAGGCACTTTTCACAATGAAATCAGTGGTTGACGTGGTTTATCCATTTGCTGGCAAAGGAGATGGCTTCAAATATCTCTGCCTGATCATTAAGACTTTTATAGCATTCTGTAGTGGAGTATAGGTGTGAATAAGAGGCAAAATTAAAGCATTAAAAATCCCCCAATACATCTCTTAACTGGAAAATATCAAATTATTCAAGAGTGGGAATGATTTCTTCCAAGTCTGTAGCAATCTTTTGAAATTATATTTCCTTTACACCGAAACAACATGATAAAATGAAAAGATGATTATGCACATAACTTGGGGAAAACATGGATATTTCAAGCAAAACTGAAAGCTTGTCAATCATTTTGAAAAGAGAAACTCCTGAGCTTGCATTTATACTTTTATATGAAATGTGACTTTCAATTTCTAGGGCCTTACCAGGAAAATCGGGATACTTAGAAAAAGCGACGACTGGACTGCAGATAACTTTCAGAGCTGTCTCTAAAGTTCCCTCACCAGGAATTTCCACAGTGCATGGATGATAGAGACACTTTCTATCCAGGTGACTCCCAGCAGTACAAGACTGGACTTGAAAATCATCTTGTGAAATATCCCACGTACATGCAGAAAAATGAAAGACCCGGGTAGGTTCTGATTAGTTTTTTACAGTCTGTGATGTGAAACGCTGCTTTTGGCAAAGAAACCATCCATGAATTTTAAAGGGCTAGAGAACCTGTTCTGCTGGTCCTGCCTTTCCAGGTCTCCTGTTTGCAGCATTGTCCCCTCTGGTCCTCGATTTGCACTGTGAGAATGGCTTCCATCCCTTGTGTTGGCTGTGATGTTTTATAACCAGGACTTTAGTGATTTAAATAAAACATGACATACATCATGTTGTCGTACGTGCAAAAAATACTCTTGGTTGCCCTTACCTTGCTTCTGCCTGGGGTCACTGGAGAAGTGAAGCAGGTTTAAGCCCTTCAGCGCTTTCACACATGCCTGAGGTCTTCAACGTGTTGCATGTTGTGCTGCTGCTCTGATGTTTCATGGAGTCAGAGGATTATGCAGCTTTCAGACGGGTGCAAGCAGCAGAGCTTGCGTAGAGGAAGCGCAACGAGCCCGAGGAAGCCGCGAATGACTTTCCGATGCGAACGTGTCATCGATATGTGAGAAAGTGTCCCTGTGTCCCCCAGGAAACAACTCATTAAACTAACTAAATTGGAGTTCAGCTGCTGCTACAACTGCATTTTTCCAGTTAGTAAATTGCAACAAGGTGTGCCAGGTCATAAACCCACCTTTGCCCAGGTCAGCCCTGCGTGAGGACCCTGCTGATCCCTCAGCCAGGACCAAAGCAAAGCCTCAACTTGTGGATCTGCAGTGAGCCTGGCTTCTCCTCCTCCTCCTCTTGAGAGGTCACCTCCCTACCCCAAACATATGTGTGCTTTTCTTGAGCAAATTTTGTTGACGTCTGTTTGCTAAACGAATGTCGTCCTAGATACACAAACTGTTGCATGCTTTTAAAGCAAAACCCGTTTGGTGCTGATGATTCACTCCACGCAGCTCTGCCCAAGCAGAGTGATTCTCTTCTGGGGTTTTTTTTATCTTTTTTTTTTTTTCCTTTTATTTTTTTTTTCCTCCCATGAAATTGAATTTCCTGACAGTTGAAACATTTCTGAGCTGTATTCTTTTCAGTGGAGACTCCCTCTTTTCTGACATGCTGAAGTACGATATTGAGTTACTGGCTTGGTATGTTGGAGATGCCGACTTCGATTTCTTTTCCCTAACTTGGAGGTTAGGAATGAAAAAACATACTCTGCACCTAAAAAAGATGGCTCTTGACCTGTGTGTTTGTTACTTCAGGGCCCTTATGCTATCTGCGTAGAAGAACTGAGGACTTTGAATCTTGAAAAAGGAAAAAGAAAACAAAAATGAGTTTTCTCAAGTTTGGTTTCTTTTTTAGTGATTGGAAGGTTTGTTTCTAGGCAGAAAGACATTTTGAGATTATGCAAATGGAAATTAATTCCACAGATATACTCTTGGATCCTACTGTGAATTCTGGATTGTCTGAGGACTTTGCATCCATATCTGAGCTCGAAGTATTGGTGTTCCAGCAAAACACCAAGGGGGAATGCTGCCACTTTTCTTGAATGGGATTTTTTCATGAGGACATTGTTACTGCTGCTTTTGCTCAGCTTTGGTATCCATTTGGGAAGTTGCACAGTTTATGAATAATTGAATTCATAAAGGAACGATGACTACAGAGAAAATTTCAGTGTCCTGATTCCAGATTTCGGATTAATTTTTACTTTTTTTTCTCTCTCTGAAATTGCTAATAACAGATGCTTGAATTCTAGTCAAGAGAAAAATTCCATTGGATTTCAAAAGAAGTTGGATTGGGTCCTAGCATCAGTTTGGCACCTATGAATATACAAACATATGCAACAGCTTCACTTTCAACTGTATTCAAAAATAATATTAAAAAAACCTCAAAACCAAAACCTTAAAAGCAAAATTTTGAAATTAGTTATTTACAAAAAAATATTGAAAATTTATCTCCATTTCTGATAGGAAATTTAAGATATTGCTTGATAGCTTTGAATGAAAACTTGAATGAAGTCCACATTGTCTATTAGTCAAAGGAATTGCCTTTGATCACTTCATCCCGCTTTCTGTGGGTTTTACATTCGAGCAATGCTTGGTTCTCAAGCCACCATACTTTGGCTCGGGGTTCCCATGTATATGTTTGGTTTGGGTTTACTCTTGGGGTGCTCTGTTCTAGTTGGGCTGGAGCATATGGTTTGATTTTATGTTAACTGACACCACGTCTTACATATGCACATTACTCATTCGCCATGCAAGTCCAACAAAATTATGGCATCTTTTTATTTTTTTATTTAAAGCTGACAAAGAAGTCATACTTAAAACCAATCTAGGAAATTACTTCATTGTCAAAATTATTTCCTCTGATCATTTCCATGCTTTAATTTTTTATTATTCTTTCTGTAGCTGTGGTGGAGGACTTCTACCACTGGAATGAATGGGAAAATGACATCATAGCAAAATGTCATGTTTTTTCAGCTCTTAAATGGCTGAAGTACAATTAATCAAAATTGGTGTGATTTTTATGAAGTGGTATGACCAATAATTTAGGGTTTTAATTGGTACCTGAAATGTCCTTTTTTGGTCATAAATGTGTAAAAATTGCTTTTTTTTGTTCTTTTTTTCTTTTTTTCCCTTTAAGAACAGCACAAAAATAATATTATCATGCATTGTTAACATCAGGCATAGTCTCTACAGTCTGAAATACAATATGGTTAAAAGATACCTATTTTTCTTTGCTCTATCCAAGGGGATGCCATGTGTAACTCTGCAAAAGATAGCTCGTTTCATTTTAAGTTGCACTAAGCAGTGTATGGGATGGCAGTCTGCCAATTAGTGATCCATTTTCTCAGAAACCTAGTTTGAGGCCATGCCAACCAGTCACATACATCTTATCTTCAGCATCATAGTGCAGTCTCGTAATTCGTGCAAAATTATGTTTGACGTTAAATTATAAACCCTTAGTGTAATAATAAAAAAAATAAATAACCCTAAAAGCAAATTAAAAATTATGTTTTCACTGGAGCAGGTTATAAGCCCACTAGAAATGTGATCTGTAGTCATCAGTCTATGGGCAAAATTCCATTTCTCAAGGTTTTTTTTTTTTTCCCTCTACTGAGCAAAAAAGCTGCAATTCAGAAAATTAAGTGTAGTTAGTACAGGGATATCTGTGTTTTCTTTCAGGTGATAGATAAAACCTTTCTCTTTAATTAAAGTTAGATGTGATGCAGGGGGGTGCATCTCTGCTGCATCACTACCTTTGATAATGTATTCAGCTTTTTATTTGTAAAAGGAACTTCCTTTACAGACAAATGGTGAAGAGGTAGAGTAAATGCTGTCCAGATGCTGTCCCACATCCAAAGTCTTGTAGTGTGTCCCAGTACAGTTCAGCATCACCAGCCATGTGTTTAAGGGGGCAAAACTTCTTTGTACCTCGGAGATGGGATGTAGCACCTTGCTTCTTAATGTCTATTAAAAGCTCACAGACAACCATCAATATTCAATGCCTGAGAAAAACAAGACAAAAGACTTGTTGAAAGTAGTTGTAGAGATAAAAACTATTCTTTTTTTTTAATCCCTGATAAAGTCAGCAAATTACAGCTGGGTAGTTAGCAACATCCTTAAGCACACATCACAGTTTTGATGATAGGTATGAAAATATTTTCCAGAATAGAAGAATATGTATAAAAATATTTCCCAGAAGCTTGGAGGATTGTTTATTTTCAGAAACATTTTAAATGAAGGAAAACTTCTAACCAATTTCAATATAGCTGAAATCCTAGGCCAAGTTCAAGCATTTACCGTAGCTTTGCTGGTATCATATGTCAGGATGAGTTCATGAGGCTTACAGTTAAAATCTTGGAGATGTTTCTGTACATAATTTTAAAATGTTGGCCATATAAGTAAAAAAGATAATTAATGAGAATGTTTCTGAACAGTCTAAGATTGTTTGCATGTAAAATTCTTCTCATTAAATGGAATTCAAGCTTCAGTGAAAACGGTTTCGGTGCCTAAACATATGAAAATTATTCCAAAATGACTTAAAATCTGGCATAAACATGCTTTACAGAGTGGACTTCACATTAAGTTTGCAGCCTAGATAATTAATTGATGTCTCTAAGCTCATACTTACCTCCACCTATTCACAAAGCCACTAAAATGTTCATGTGTATTAGTAGTATAATGGACTGAAAAGAGCTTGTTCACATTTAATTGGGCTTTATCCCTTTCTCCTGTCTCTCTAAGACCCCAAGATTTGGAGCTGATCCATTTAAACACCCCAACTCGTTGACCTGTTGCTCTATTCTCCTTTCCCAGTTGTTTCCACTGTTCCCAAAGGAAGACCATGAGTTGGGATCCTCTCTGCTCTCTGGTGACAAGCATGGGACACCATAGCTTTTCATGGCCATGCTGTTTCTGAGACCAAGTCTCTTCTTCCACGAGGTAGCACACACTACCAGTGTCAGAGATAAGACTTCAAAGTTATTGCGAGGTAAGTCCAAAAATTTTCATATCTTCTAGTGCCAAATAAATTCTAGTATTGGAAATAAATTTCCTAGCATGTTTTGGGAAGTAAGAGGTGAATTAATTACTGTGGGCACCATGATACCATCCAAAGTCTACATTTTGTCCTTGGTTCAGATTAGCATGAAACCAGTTGTAATCGGGTTCCGCTTCTTTATCATTCAAGAGCTCTTTTACATGACAACAGGATATACACATCTCCAAGGGATACCTTTGGCACTTCCACTGCTCTAATTTCTTTGCACACCCTTGTTCATTGTTGAATCTTGGAACCAAAGCAGGATATGGAGAAGTCTGTCCGTCTGCTTTATTTCACCTAAGCAAACTCTGCGCTCCCTTGTTAGCACAGGAAGCATTTACAAAAGTTGTTTAAAGAGCAACTGCTCTTCTTCACTGGGGATGCAAGTCTTCACTCTGAATTTAAATCAGGTTCACGATGCAGAAGGGAAATGTGAGGCTTCTGAGCTGTTTGTGAGCTGAGCACTGTTGATGAGGACTTCACAGCACCTCAGCAGAAGGAGATCTTATCGGACTGGCTGTGTGTTTAGGCGACTATACAGCCCCATATTCTTCTTCATCATTAAAACCGTGTACAGAAGACAGAATTAGGGGGTTTAAAAATACATAATCTAAATAAGTTCTGAATGCTGTCAAGTAAATGTAATCCTATTGCTGAAACTGGAGATCCTAGAGCCATATTGGTGGGGAAAGCAAGTCCCGTGTCTATGGAAAAGAATTTAATGAGTACAGATTGTAGGTCAACAAGTGGTGTCTACATTGCCTGTACTTGTTTTTGTTGTTGCCATTACGTTTCCTGTGTGTTTTGCTATGAATTCTCATTCTCTTTATCTGTCCTGACAGATGGAATCAGTAAATGTTACATTATCAACTCCTATCTAAAAATGTCTTCCATTGATAGAGTATTTATACCGTGTCATAATAGCTCTTTGTACCAAAGCACTGAGAACTGGGAAAATCCTAGCTAGTGAGTAAGCTTGCATTTTTAAAGTATTAAAAAGTTCTTTGTTCTACAGCATCCTATTTTTAGAGTGAACTTAATTAAAGTGAGTGAGGAATTTCAGAATCTGGAATAGGAAAAAATGGGTCATTATTAATTATTATGTATATAATAAATCCAGGGGCTGTGGTCTTTCTTCACAATGCATGTATGTCTTTTCCTTCCTCACAGGCATTTTTCATTATCAAGTGACTCTACTTCCCTTCTCAAAGGCCCTGGTTTAGCAACGTACTCAAGTGAGTATCTAGCTACGAGCTGATGAAGGGGCCTTCTTTTTTTTCTTCTGCACTCTTTCTAGACATTGTCAAGAGCATTTGCATGCTGAATTAAGCATAGTGTCCTGTCAAAATCCAGTTTCACAAATGCATCTCTGCAGCCGCTTTTCCCCCTCCCGGTCCTTCAACACTTTCTCCCTTTCACCTGCTCCCTGTCAGTCTGCAGCTGAGGAACGTGCATTTCTGTAAATGGGAATGTAAGGTTTTCAGGACCACAGAGATTAGTAATGTCCCCAGTTATATTATTTCCATGTGGTGTTCATAACCCCTAATCAATATAATTCAGCTTGATTTTTCTCTCCCTGTCCCCCTTTTCTCCCTCTGACTTATTTTTTGGTGTCAGCATTCCTCTTGTCAACCACTTTTTCTTTCCTGTTTTTTCTCCTTGTCACCCTCAGCTCATGAACTTCTTTGTGATCTCCCCATCGTGGTTCCTTTCCCATAGATATTTGGTCCTATTTTGAGTTCCTTTCTGCCATGTTGTCACTGCCACTGCTGCCATGTGTGTAAAGTAATGTGCTCTGGGGTAGGGCAGGGCAAAACTGGCCCATCCCTGTCATCTGGGCAATCCCTTGCTTCTGAGTTCACAGGGAATAAAGTTCCAAACCTTAATTTGCAAGTCCTGGGCTTGGAGTAGCAAATATAAAATCATTAAGGTTGGAAAAGATCTCCAAGATCATCTAGTCCAACCATCCCCTTACTACCTATGTGATCTCATCCAACTTGTATGGTGTTTTTTATACCTGTGTGAGACAAAAACACTAAAGACAAATGGATTTTTTTAGTAGTTATTACCTAGGAAATGAAAGCATATTTCTATGTTTTTAGCTAGTTTTAAAAACCTCAAGGTTTGATCCCTGCTGCTTCTGAGAAATTGGAAGACACTGGGACACGAGTGGTTCTTCTCTCCCCTTCTCCACACGTGTCTCCACACTTCTTTTGGAGCTTAGGAACTTTAGAGCTTTTCAAAAAGATTTCCTGATGGTTTGTTTTAACTGTGCCACACTGGTAAGAGATTACCATTTTGATTCTTCTGGTTATACAATGATTACTAAACTGCCAGGACTGGGCTGGCTTGTGCTATGCAACATCCTGTTTTTACAGTCATAATTCTCAGATTATTCCCTGTGACATCCTGTCAAATGACTTCAGTTTGGACTGGTTTGTATTATGCCCCTTGGGTTTCTCTGAGTGCCTCCAAACAGACAGGAAATGTTCAGCAGTGATTAAAGTCCATCAATATACTCTGTCAAGTAGCTGCCATATTTAAAACTACAGGTGGATAGATCTTAGCACTGGAAAAATTGACTAAGTAAACTAATTATGATGTTTATTTTTTCAGGCTAGATAAGAGAAATATAAATGCAAGGCTTTTTCATTTTTACAAATGCATTGTATTATATAAATAAGAAAATAAACAACTAATAACTCCTAGTAGAATTTGTATTTTTCCTCATAAAACTCCAGTTTATTGTCATTTTATCTATTGACTATTATATGACTATTAAAGTGTAAAAATAAACATGAAAAGAAAGACCAGAAAATGAATATTTTAATGCAGTCCAGTGTTAACTCTTTTTATTTGACTGTAGAATTTTCCATATGTTACAAGAGAATATAACAGAATGAGTAGAAACATTTATTGCCACCTTTCCAGTAACAGGTGAAGGACAATTTCTTCATAGACTAATATTTCTCAGCGATCAATATCAATCCTGAACTGTTGATTTGAATCCTCAAGTTTGTAACTGACAGCTACATAGAAAGGACTTTAAACTTGTTTTTACATGGCATTAGAAGGAGTTCTTCTAAAGTTACTCATGGAGGGGAGGTAGCTGTTGGAGGGGAAGGAAAAAACCCCAAAGAAAAGAAAAATTAGAAAAATAAATAAATTAGTTTTTTCTTCCAAAAATTACACAACTCTCTTGATAGATCCAGTGCTGAAGGTCATGGTTTGTACATAGAATCATCTATCCTATCAGCTCATCAACAGGCATGTTGCATTCTCTAACAAAGTGAATTTATTTGCTTTTTGCACCGTGATAATGCTCTTTTGTTTGCTTGGTTCTTCATGGGTGACTTGTAAACCTGTAGTGATGGTGGTGGGTCTCAAGGAAGACCACTTTCAGAATAAATAGAGCATCTTAGGGGCCATGCCTTTAGTTCCCTTGTCTCTGCTTTTGGATCAAGACGGAACAACTTTGAAAAACACCTTTGCTTTGAATGACCTGGTGAGGAATGAGTTAGCTGCAGCCCTGCCTCTTGTTATGCTATTTCTTTCTTTGGAGCATTTAAATGCTAATGGAAAGGTGGCTGAAAATTAAAACCTCCATTGTATTTCAAGTGACCAGAGCCTGCTGGTGCAACCCTTTAGAACAATGTGTGCTGGTCTCTGCTGCAGTGACAATGGGTTAGATGTGAAGCCAGCACTGTATTTGGGGCCACTTACTGTTTGAGCTCCAAACCCCTCTTTGTGGGGTTCTTTTCTGGGGGGAGAGGGGAGTGGTAGGGCAAAAAGAATGTGATTATAGCCAAGTTTTAAAACTGAAGCCAAATTTCTAAAGCTCAACTTTAGGGATGTGACTTCAGGTGCTGGTTTATTTTAGAGATAGTGGGTGATGACAGGCCAGATTTAGCTCTGTAGTGACTAAGACTCCTAAGCTTTGGAGTCTGGGTTCAGATTTGGTCTGGTAATTTAGACCTTTTTTTTTTTTCCATTTGTTGTTTGTACATATAACTTTTAAATGCTTTACCAAGGTCCATGCACATGCCTTAAATACCTGCTACAGGCATTCCCTTCTGCCTGTAGACACCAACATTAAGCTTGCTAACCTCTTACTACAATCTTGGGCTTCACAATGACTATTTTGATACATTTAATTAAAAAGAGTTTGACAAAAGTGTTTAAATAATTATATTCCAAGAGGGAAGAAACAAGATTTACATCCAGAAGGAGTTCCTCTTCCTTTCCCCTTTCTCCAGAACTACCATCCACCATGAGATTATCTTAAGGGCTCCACGTAGACGCACGAGCCAAAAGCGTGCCGTGAACACCTACCCTTGGATGGAATGAATCTATCATTCACTCAAACAAACAAAACCCCTTCTGAGCCTAATATCCTTAGTGTCATCGTTAATTACAATATGAAATCATAATCATTTTGGAGGTAGACCTGGGGTTAATTTGGCCAAACAACTGCTGATCGCTAACAGAGGCCTATTCAAGTGTATGAAAATGATCTCCTGTAGCTCTTACATGTATGACGGAAGTAATATATTGTGCTCTTTTTCCCTACAGGCTGTGTGCCAAGGTATTAATTTTCCCTGCAACTCTGATTCACAATAACTGGATACTTTTAGCTCTATCTTTCTCTATGAACAGGTGGATAGGAAATCGTTTTGGCATAAAATAAATAGCGAGAGGTGCTGCAATGGGTTGTCTCTGTGTTAAGGGCTTGCTGCCAGTCCTTTTTTATTTTTTTTTAAATTTTTTTCCCCTTAGTTTTCTGTCAGACTTTAAAACAATATATGGGTTTCTTTTGTCAGGAAGAGAATGAGGAAGGGGTCTTTTGTGGCACTCAGTTGTGTCACTATCTTCCTACCTGTGCTGACATTGTGCTGCACCCCAGGAGCTTTCCTTCACTCGACAGCAGCCTGGTAAAACTCATCTTGGTAAAACAGACCTTAGTGAAGCCCCAGAAGTGGAACAACACATAGAAAAATCAGCTTTGCTTTTCTGGTTGCGAGTCTGTACAGCAGCTAGGGCCTTTTACAATATTTACATATATGTCAATGTCCTTACAAAATGATTTAAGTGGATGTAGATTGAAAAAATAAAAATAAAAGCAAAGTCTCTTTCTGTTTCACAGCTGCACAGAGGATGCAGTTGTGAAGGCAACAGTTTTACATGATGAAACCTTCAGTATTCCTCCAGTATTTGAGCCTGAAGGATGCATTTTAATTAACTTGCATATCCATCGATTTGATCCCCTTTAATGGCACCCCAAAATAAGTTGTTTGGATGTGAAGTTATAAATGGAAATAAGTGGATCCATTAGGTTCCTTTCCACTGACAAATTAATAAGTCATAGCCAAAATAACTTTAATAAATAACTGACTCTTCAGATAGCATGAGACTGAATAACAGTAACCATGTACAGCAACCTTTTTTTTTTTCTTTCTATACCTAAAGAAGTGTTTCCCCAATATATAGGCAACTGGTCACAATTTTTTTCTTTAACTGGAGTGAATTGATCTGGTTCAAAGTAACAGAAGGAGAAAATAAATCAGCATCTGAATGATCATATTGGTTCTTTTTATTATCTGAGGATTGTTGCCTGGGAGAAAGGAAAGAGTAGATGCTGTATCTGAAAGAAAGCTCAGGATGAAGCATAAAGATGCAAGATAAAAAGACATAGTTGGAAGATATTTAAATTTTAAAATATTATTGTCCATGCACCAGCTTTGAGGAAATATGCATGGGTATAAGTGTCTAATTTTAATGAAAGAAAAGTTGATTCACTTATAGGCAGTAGTAATGTAACTTTATTTTATAATAGCAAGAGCCAAGCATATGGTATTCATCATTAGCAGTAGCAACAGAAGCAGTTTCTGCAGGGCTGTGGCTGAATATCCCCACTCCAGTCACGAGCCCCCTCCTCTCTGGGCCTCCCACCTTCCCTCTGGGTGCTGAGGCACAACTCCGATGAGTGTCCGTGGCCCCCAGCCATCCGTGTTGTCCGAGGCTTCTGCCCCATCAGCTGCTCTTGTATCTTCTTCCCTTTGGTCCTCATGGTCTCCTCATCAAATCAAGACCCCTAATTAATGGAGTTTTACCTTTGTTTACCCCTTTTTTGTGCTACTGTTTAGGAGCTCTATTAATCTGCAGGGCTATTAGGTCTATCTGAAGAAACGCTGTATGATGAAAAGAGCTTTTTATTTATTTTCCCCACCTCCTCTCTTAGTGACTGGCTGGGGAGCTGGGAGACCTGAATCAAAACATGAACCTGTCAGCTCGCTGAAGTAGTGAGGAGCTTTTAAAAATCTTTACTGTTCACCATTATCATTATGCTTACACAGAGCAACAGCAGCTAAACGCTGCTTTGATAGTCACAGCGATCATCTGTATTTCTCTATAGCTTTCAAAATGTTCCTCTAAAATACAAATGCTTGGCAATACATCAAGATGGAGACAAATGTTTAATATCCACGTTACTAATGGTAAAACTGAGATACAGCTTGTCTAAAGTGGCTAAACCCAAGTGCATTACGCTGCGAGGAGCTCTCTGAGCTGCGTCGAAGCCCTGCCAAGTCCCTATCACAACATCCCATGATGCTAAAGCAGCTGAACTTTCAGCCCTGCAGATACTTCAGTTCACTTACTGATGACCTTGGGTGTGCTCTCGGTGGTTACTGTGCTGCTATGTTAAATTACACTCAAGATAAGAGGTATTTTATATGGCTATTCCTATTCAGATATTGAGTTGGATGGCAAAGCTTTTGCTGACTTGAGATGGACTTTGGAGAAAGAAAACTTGAGGTCTGTTCTTTATTGCTTTAGTGGATTTTTAGAAGTGGGAAATGAGGCATGTGTGGAAAGAGTACCATCACTAACAGTGAGTAGAAACCACAGAATTAAAAGGTGTGCAGTACTTCATTGAGGTGGTAAACTGATTACTGCATGTTAGCACTCTCCTTTGCAACCTTTATTCTTATTAAAAGTCAGTTGATCTTCAACATCAAGATCCACCCTGTTCATTCCTGTATTCATAAGTGCAATGAATCTCGTGATCTGCAAGTGCTCTGTTGTCATCCTCAACATTCCAGTTCAAACTCATGATTTTCTTTTTACCAAATCCCTTGATATTGCACAAAATATTATGTTGTTACTAGATTGTGACAAATCAGGAAAATAATTGAAAGTTACCATTCCTCTCAACATTTTAATTAGTGTATTTCTTTATCTGTCTTAAATTTCTAACAGTGTCCTCCTTGAAACTGAGATGGGAGGACCTTATTAAGTCTTTTTTTTTTTCTATTTGTACTTTAGTGCTTCTAGAAATAGTAGTTTGTTACTTAAACATGAATTTTACTTTCAGTACCATACATTTACATTCCAGACTTCCCCCCTGCCACCACTCTCC
>VXBZ01001718.1:174727-185029 GCA_013399135.1 Heliornis fulica | reverse complement strand
CCCCCCTCCCCCCAGTTTTCTATATGAAATACAACACTTCTGTCTTTTCTTTAAAGGCTGGTCCATAATGATGATATGACTTTGTGAATACTAATATCTGTATTTTGTATTCTCCACAGTGAAGGCAACATAATTTTTGTTCTGTAAATATGTACAACAGTTTATTACTTTTATGAAATATTGGAAGAATGCAAAGATGAGATGTTTAGTAGTTTGGTAAGAAAGCCAAAATCCAAACAATGCTTCAAAGGCTTCTAAAATAAATCTTTATGTTGGTGTTGACAAAACTGTGGATAATTCAGCAGAAGGGGTACCATTGGAAACGGATTTTTCCATTGAGAGGCGATTTCAAAAACACAATTACATTCCTATTTGGCCAAACTCTCATCCTATCTGAGGCCACCTAGATGCAAAGCAAGCTGAATCCTCCTGGGCTAAATTAAAGGACCAGTCTCTACTCTGAGCTGAGGGATCTCTGGGATCTGATTCCAGAGAAACTTCCCACTCATACATGTTTACAGATGGCAGCTTGGGATGGGCAGCTTTTTGTTATTTATTCTATACAACAACTATTCCCAAACTCTCTGAGGTGGAGTCTTAACTTCTGCTTTTGAATGTTTTGCTCCCCTAAAATTGGACAGCTGTTGGCTGAACCAAAGCATTAGCCATTGCCCAACCAAAGAGGGAAACCATTAAAGCAACAAATTATTAGTCTGGGACAGCTTTTTGCCTTTTAAAATTTATTTTTACTTTATGATGAGTCATTTCTCCTCCTCCCTTGGATTCTTTTGTGTTCTCATTCCTTGTAAGTAATTGTGAGAAAGCTGAACTGAACTGATTCAAGTTTCACAATGAGAGTGTGCTTGGTCCAGCCTCTGTGTTCAGGTGATGTTGAATGGTCAACTAGGATAACTCCTGTTGTCCTATAATCTACCAAGTAGGGTGGTAGCTTCTACCTGTCAGGCCCCATGCCTGTGACAAAGCAGTGGCAAGCTAATTAAGAAAATAAAATTAGAAATGGGAAAATGGCTGTGGAAAATGAGAGAGGAAAAAGGTACTGGAAGGAGAAGAGGGAGTTCGTGATTCTGAGGATGGAACTCCCCATCCCTTCCCTCATCCCTTGGATGAAGGTGCCCTGTTTATACTGAGTTTGCTCTTCTTGAAGAGTCTGAGAGAACCTGTGGGGCTTCACTCTGCACTTCTCTTTCCCTTGGGAGGTGGAAATGCAGCACCCTGGACTTTGGGATTTGTGGCTGCATGGGATGGGATGAGCACTTTGGAGATTTGGTAGTAGCAGGAAGATTTTACCAATTTATGTTGCCAAGCTACATACCACAAATGTGTCTGTGAGCCCTGAGAAATAAATATGACTTCAGCTTTGTTTATAAGTGGCATAAAAACAACAGAGACAGCCAGTCAACCAGCTTTTATAAATTATAATTTTAAACTGAAAACATAATATGAGGTCAAGACTGCTGCTCTGATTTCCAGGAACTTTTTTTTCCTTTTAATTCATTGATTTTTACCTCTTCCTCCCTCCTTTGCTTTTTCCTTTGTTGAGATGTACAGAGCAGAAAGAAATGAGGAATAAGGAGTATTGTCTTCAAAGAGTCAAAAAAGATGTCTTCACATACATTTATGTGATATTTTAGCTCTTTGAACAACTTTACATTTTCCAGAGGTAAAAAGGGTGCAGGCTTTCAGCTTCTGTTGCTGTATTTTGGAACTTCAGCTGGAGACATGCTTGTGAGCAGCCAAAATGCCCTTCGCAGCACATGGGGGACTGCAGATTTTAAATTAGGTGTTTAAATTACAAAAAAAAATAAAAAAAAACAAACCCAAAACAACACAACCAAAAACCTTGATAACAATTCTGCTACTGCTGTAAAATTATGCAAAAGTCAAAGGTGCTGTGCTTGCATGGCTGACATGGGTAGTAGATGGAGGAATTTGTATGAACTTTTTACCAATTAATCTCAACTGTTTATTTAAATCGAACAATATTTGCTTTTGTGGTTTATCATGCAGATGTCCTCCCTTATATTTTTTTTTTAAAGCTTTTATTGCTGCCTAATCCCTTTAAATGTACTGTATATCACATTTATGAAATGGATTGGTACCAGAAAGAAGCAGACGACTTTGTTTTGAAACAAAGACCCCAGGATAAGGGGCAATGTTTTTCCCCTCACAGGTGATGGAGTACGTACAAAGAATGCAGCGGATAATGGCAGTCCTGTCCTCTGAACAGATGGTGATGGTCCTGTTGCTAGGATAAGGCCTGAAGAATTTAGTTTTTAATTCCACATTATTTGCCTCAGTGCCATGAATATCCCTAGGTTTCCTCAGGCAAAAAATACAACAAATACACAGAAAGAGAAAGAGAAGTGACATGCGGATAGAAAAGGAGACAGAGCACGGGAAAGGACTGGAGCCAGGTCAATAGAAGCTTTTGGGAAAATGTCTGCTCAGCTGTCTGCAGTCACCTGGGTTTGAAAGGCAGGCAGGAAGGAAGATTGGTTTGGCATGAGAACGAGGCCTTTGATGCTTTAGATACCACAGAGAAAAATACGCATTTCTTCCCATTAGAAGTCTGTTGACTTTCCTAATTAAGATAAACATGTTTCTGAAGAAGTTAGCTCTCACAGTACTACGTTTGGAAAAACAACCATGCTTTTAAAATATATACACAGACAAGGCCGTGTGCCAAGAACTAGTGCTGGTGTGGTCTTACAAATCACTTTACAGGAATATTTTTAAATCATTGCCTTATTTAAAAGTGAGCGAATTTCATTCCCTCCAGTCAATTAAATATCTAATTTCAACTCAAGTAGATAATAACCAAAGTATTTTTATATAAATGAATGAACAGTTAGAAAACTGTTAAACACACAGCCCTCAAGCATGAAAAATATATTCGTTTAACTGTTTTATTCTTTTATCGCTAATTTACTACAGAGATTTTTGCACTTGCATCATTTTAGTTTGCGGCACTTCAGGGAAGAAATCTTATTTCAAAAAGATTAATTCAGATTGAAATACTCAAGGATCCTTGTGCCACCTGAATTATTCCAGCCCCCATGTTATGTATGTGGTGAAAAGTGCTGATAGACAGTTGGGATTTTCCCACAATGTTTTGTGAAAGAAGCCTGAAAAAACTTCCAGTGACTCAATCCCCTGTAACAAAGCACATGCAAAATGTCAAAAGCCATGCCAAATTCATAAAAAGGAGGCAGTGCCTGTACCAAGGAGCAAAGCCTGAGTTTGGGGGAAATAATTGCAATATTTCTTTCCTAGGTGCCTGAACAAAATCAAAACCCACCAAGTGATTTAAAGGAGCACCTATATCATATCACTCCCATTGTTGGATGCTCTGTGACCGGTGAGTGTCTTGTTCAAATTGTTGATTCCACCTCCACAGCGGTTCTGCTAATTGGGATGTTATCCACGCTGTCCATGTTGTCATCTCTCAGAGAACAGTGTAGCTAAAAGTAAATCTCATGGTGCAAACATCTCCTGTTTGGTGTCTGAAAAAGAGCTGAGAAGAGGGTATTTGGGGCAGTTAACATACTGTGTACCAAAATATACTGTGTGTGTTATTTGTGTGTGTACGTGTCTACGTAGGTATAATTCATGCCTTTATCCTTGAAAATGAACAAACTAGAATTTCACAAAATGTTGTGCTTAAATGAGAGATTTTCTGAATTTTTCAAGTTCAAACAGACCCTTTTGTAGGTGTTCATACAGTTGCTGCTTTCATTGTGCATCCAAAATTGTTCCTAAGTAATATAAAATGGATAAGGATTTATTGATATTTGACTGGGTACCACATTGCCTTAGCACCTCGTAGTCTCCAAACAGGATCCCAACAGGCAACAAAACATGTCTTCCCTTCTCACTAATCTGTTCTTCTCTTTCCAGTAGACCTTAGCACTCCTTCATTTTTTACCTCCATCTCTCTGGTGAGATTGGTGATCAGTTCATAAGCTTTTTTTCTCCAACCATCTGCTTTAGTGCCTATAGATGGTACTTGGCTGTTCCCCGTTTTCAGTCTTCTAGAGTGCAGTCGCTTTTTCTACCACATTTCAGAGAATTAATAGATGTCTGCTTATACACTTAGATGTCCATAGATGTCCAGAGATGTCTCAGGTGCAGACAGCATCTGTCTGTGGGACTTTGCTCTAAAAGTTAGATCTCTTAGTGAGGGTGCTGAGTCAGTGCATTTTCCAAGCTATTGTAGGAACTGGTGAGGTGAATTTTGGTTCGCAGCCCTTGGTGTGTATATAAATAAATAATAATACCTCTGAAACTTGACCAGAGATGAAAGAAACCATTTCCTTCAGAGAGCTAGAGAAGTGGTTTCCCATGCTGCATGCTTTATGATACACACAGAAGCCTTTGTGGCTCATGTTGTTTATCCTTCATGTTGCAAGGAGGAGTCAGACGCAAGCCTTAAAGTGAGATAATGTGTCACTTCTGACATTTCTATCGTTTCTTTTCTTTCTTTTAAATACTGGCTGTTCTTTTGGAAGCCTGTTATGAAAGATGTGCATACTGTTCTTCTCAACTGATTCATAGAGTGGCTCACACTGTTATCTTTTTAGGTTATCAGAATGGCAACCAAATTTGAAAATACTTTACTACTTAATCTCACCAGTATTTGATATGAATTTCCTTAAAAATAAGCTGTTTTATTTGCTTTCTAATCTTAGACCATTTTTTCATGCAAAAGGAAAAGGTGCCAGTGGCACAGCTACCTCATGTAATGAAACACATAGATTTCTCTTCTACTTATTTTATTTCTCACATTCATCATTCATATTTAATGCCACAGGCATTTGACTTCTTAATTCCCTATATTGAATTGAAGAGGCATGCACAGCATGCACTCCAGTTTAATGACTTGTAATTCTTCTTCATTGATGACACACTTTTTCACCTGAAAAACTTGTGGTGCCAAGCTTCCTCTCACATCTCTGATGTAGTCGGTATCCTTAACAAGGTGGTAATGGCTTAAGAGTTGAATGCCTGGAAATTGGAAGGTGTTAACCTTAAATGCCTCTTGGTTTGACAGAACACTGGCCTAAGGGTGTGTGTATATATATTTTTTTTTTCTCTAGTAGAATCTCAAATAGAATTGTGTGAGTTGGAAGGGACCCTGGAGATGATTTAGATCATCACCCTAATCTGCCATCCACTACTAAACTGCATCCTTCAGTACCACATCTAAACCACCTTTCAAACCCTTTCAGAGATGGAGACTCCACCACTTCCCTGGGCAGCCCATTCCAAGTTGACTTCTCTCTTGTTATCTCTGGAACATGTCTCTTTTCTTTGTCATTCTCCTTTTATGAGCCAAATGTCAAGTAATATGTAACAGTCACCCTGAGCTAATTAGTGTTCACCTACTGAATAGGTTTGCCAATAGTATTTTTCAACTAAAAGGTTTCTTAGACTGCACAGGGACTGGCAGATCATATGAACAATAAATTACCCTGTCCAACATCCATATTTTCAACTAAGACATGACAGACTAAGCATTATCCTGAATATAAGTTTTTAAATTTTATTTACAAATATCTCACAGGAATGTTGCAGTTAGAGTTGGTTATTTGTGAAAGCTTAAGATTTTGGAATAAAGTATTCTGTAGAACTGCAAAGCATTCTAAAAACATTGCACCTTTGCAGGTTTTCAAAGCACTTCAGAAACATTTACCAACTCTCATAGCCCTGGAGCTTGGGTAATCTTATCTTTTATTGATTTCCCAAATGGGTAGACTGAGATATTGAAGAGTTATGGTTTGCTAACTGTGAACACTCTTGATAGCCAAATGCAATGTCTTCAGGAAGACAAAACCTGACACTGATTTTTCCCTCTAACTATTACAAAGAAACCTTCTGGAGAGTTTTCCTCTGACACTTTCAGGAAAGCAGAGGAAAAGAAGACACAGAGAGAGATGGAGTTTCGTGGTTACTCGAGGAGAGCATGCCTGAATGAAAAGAGAACATAAAGGTGGTTTACAATTGTTCTTCCTCTACTCTGGAGTTTTCAAAATTTGCTCAAGGCAAGTTGTTTGTGGAGACAGGTGGAGTGTGGATGGAGGAGAAAAAGATTTTCAGAAGAGGAGAGCAGGGGAGGAAAAACAGTTTCAGCTTTGTTTCCCACGTAGGCTTCAGGCTAGGCAGTAGCTGATGAAAGCCATGAAGAGTGAACATACAGCTTTTTGAAAAGCAATAAGATCTTTGCCATATTAGTAGTCTACTGGGGTCCTGTTTCTCTTCTGGCATGAGATCCAGTGAAACCATTTACTGCCTGGCTGTGACCTCTCTGTATAGGGCTTCTTTGTGTCTGTGTGTCCAGCATGAAAAAAACACCACTGTCCCGCTGTGAAGAGGCTTTGTTCATCATCAGCCAAGTAGTGAAGAGGAGGAGAGGTGAAGGTTGTCCAGGTCTTGGTCCTTCTCAAGGTAACATCAGTTTCTCAGGAAGCTCCTAGAAGAAGTTATACTGCAGCAAGTGAAACGATCATGAGAAAATGAGAATTATTCTGTTGATGAATGGTGATTTTAACTTAGTCTTTGTAATATCTTTGAAGTTTCCCTTTGGAATATATCCTAAAGTACTAAAAAAAAATAATCAAATGTACATGTTGCAAAAGATCTTCAAGCAGTCCAGCATAGAAGAACAGAACTTATGTCTGGGAGAGGTTTCAGAGGTCTCCTACTTCTCATCCTGTCCCAAGGTAGGAGCAGCTCTACCTAAAATGCACTTTGGTTGTCAGGTGTGCTTTTCCCTTGGAAACATTCAGTTATTTTTATAACTTTCAAATAGCTCTTTTTTTTCCCCCTCTGAAGATCTTAATGTATTTAGTGTTCTGATTTCTCTTTAGTAGTTAGAAATGTCTCAGAAAGTGGTTATTAATAAATCATTAAAGGTTTGCATCTCATCTAATTTCCTTGCTTCTCTACTACTCTCTATTTTCAACCATAGTACAAAGTTATTCTGAAAATATAAAGAGGATTTTTTTTTGCAACAGAGTTGAATCCGAATGATGAGGGCAAACCTAGAGGTTTGGGTTTTTTCTTTCTTTATATGCAATACTCTTTATTATTCAAGCTATTTGCTTAGATAAAAGATGTCTTAACCTGATCATATTTTATCTGGCATCTATGAAGAACACATAATCATGCATGCAGGGCTTTATAAACTGTGTATCTTGAAGAGAACATGGAGTCACATCACCAGTAAGGCTTTCCTGGGAATAGGGAACAGCAAGGTTGAATATAACACTTGATAACTACAGATATTTTCAGTAGCACCAAAGGAGGTATGGGAAGTGATGAAAAAACTTATGAAAGGTAAACGGACTATAACTCATGCTAAATATCTCCCCTTGTGCAGAAGCTCTTTTTAAATTACTCAGATAAATGAGCTCATTTATGGAATATTTTGTACTGCATGAACTTATATGGGCACCTGTCATGTATATATATTTTTAATGCTGAACTCATATAGATGGCTTAAAGTCCCCCTTGCCCTTTAGTAAATTTAAATCTCCCACAAAGCTGCTGTACAGTAGTCATAAAGAAACATTTATGGTTCAACATAATTTCCCTTCATTTCTTTTTCTCTTTCTTTAAAAAAAAAGGCAGTTTAAAAGTAATAAAGCACTTCCTTCTGTAAATCTTTGATCTTTTTTCTTCCTAAGGGAAGATTAATTTGTAAATATGCTAATGGTTTTGTATAATATGAAACCTTCATAAGAAAAACTACATTAGTTCATATGAATGAACACATCTATCTTATTCAATTTATAAACTAATGGCTGAGAGCATCAACACTGCGTTCTGCTTGGTCTCATGTCCAAAATCACCCCTTGCATTTCTAAAACAACAGAGAATTTTAAAGAAAAAAAAAAGTGCTAAATTGGACTAATTGTCACCTCTAACTTTTTTTTTTTTTTAATTGGTTGCACTAGTGAGGATTGCTGCTGCTCCAGCTAGATGAACACCCTGCTCTGAAGAAATCCAGTGTGATGGAAGTTGCACTACATGGATGTGAGGTCTCCAGCTGCACGACTCCCTAATGAATCCTGGTTCCCAGCAAGGTTCTGAGCATGCTGCTCAGTGATCACTCAGGTAGACACCCCCAGGAGCTGCTGAACTTCAGCTGCTGTGATAGCCAAGTGTTCATCTCTGTTGCTTACATGAGCTTATATCTCACTGGGGTAGAGAGATTGCTGGTTATTTTTCTTCCAACTAGGAGTCTTGGAGGACTTCATTTCCACCAGTGTCTCATTACTTCCCCAGCCATCGTGGTTGCAGTGGGGTCAGAGATGACCTCCCTGCTCCATGGTAAGAGGGGCACAAGGTGTGGGCAAGGTCTTCATGGCAGTAATTTCCTTCCAGTGAATGTGCCTTAAAAAGTGGTTCACTGGAATGTCCTCTTGGAAATTATTTACATCCTGGGTAGGCTCAAGCATTACAGGGGTTCCTCCTCTTTGCTTTCTCTCTTCCAGTCCACAGCTGCCCTCCTTCCTCACTCACTCTTCTCTTGCTTTGGTTAATTCTGGTGCTTAGTTGAGAAGATGGAGGGCTGAGGCTTGTGCTTCCAGCCTTGCCTGCTAGTAAGGCTGTGGCACCTCAAGCACCTTTTCTCCAGAGAGATAGAGAGAGAGACAGAGTGGTGGTGGTGGGGGGGATGATGGAATGGATGGGTAGAGCATATTGTCTGCCTTTTCCTTTCTTCACCTGCCTCTTTGCTGATTAATTTTCATATAATCCTAAAATCTCCTGAGCTGGAAGGGACCTGTAAGGACCATCAAGTCCAACTCCTGGCTCCACACAGGACCAGCCAAGTCAGAGCAGGGGGCTGAGCACATCATCCAGAGGCTTCTTGAACTCAGCCCAGCTGGGTGCTGGGACCACTTCCCTGGGAACCCTGTCCCAGTGCCTGAACCCCCTCTCAGGAAAGAACCTCTTCCCTTGCTCTTCATACTCTTTCTCTCCTGGTTTCACTTTGCCTCTTTCCTTTCCTGACCCAAATGACACCGACAATTGGTGCTTGGTATTAAATCAGGCAGATCTAAAAATCAAAGCCTGTGTGTTGATTTGGTGGGACTGTAGGTGACCCCATGGCACCTTCAGGGAAATGCTCCTCTTAGCCACGAGTTCATCTCTCTGTCCCTCCATGAGGCAGAATTCCATGTGTTTTGTTTTCAATTCTTTAAAGATATGGCATATATCTTAAAAAAAAAGGGTATGGGGAGGATTTAAATTGATTTTGAAGTCAGCCTTAATTTTGATCCAATTTTGTCTGCGGAATGAAGTGCTGGAGGTGTCTAAGTGATGACCCTGAACCTCTAAGCTTTATGTGGGTACTTTTCCGTGTTGTAGACCTGGCTTATTAAAGGTAAGGATAGATATCTTGAACATCAAGCCAGCATAGTCAATGAAGGATTTGTTTGATGTGCCCACGGTCCGCAGCGCCGCCGAGGCGCGTCGTTAGCGGCTTCGGCAGCGGTCGTTTTCCCAAGGGCTGACAGATTTGTGACCGGCTCCATCGGGTGGCTTTCATCCCCCTCACCATACACAAAAGGTGTGCGTTTCTTGAGGCATGGAGCTTTCCAGGGCCCCTTCCCGCCGTCAGCTGACTGCTTCCCTCTGATGCTATCGCGCCCGGGATAAGAATAGAATCCTAATGTGTTCCTTAAGGCTGGAGAAGGAGGCAATCCACAGCTGATTTCTAATGGGGGTGGGTGGGAAGGAAGTGTCAAACACTGCTCAGAATAGATGAATATTATAAAGGAGCCTGGAAGGATCAGCCTGCTTTCCTCCCTACCCCCATCCTTCTTTCTTTTCTTTCCTCTCCAGGAAATTCTTTCTAGTGCTTCTCAATAATAGTGGGGGTAGAGGGTGAGCAGAGCAAAACTGGTGGGAGAGATGCAGTGGTTGTAATGAGTGGAGGTTCAGAAGACCTTTGCAGTGTGATATAGCCTGTTCCCTTCTGAAAAGGAAAGGAGGAGGTCGGAGCGAGGTTTAGGATTTTCTCGAGCAAAGTTTTCTTGCCAACAGTCAGAAATAATAAAAAGTAGACATGGAAGAGATCTGTTAATTGATCTTGTCCATTTTTTGCCCAACTCAGGGTTATTCCCTGCAGCATATTTACTAGTGCTGAGTTCAGCTTTGTTTTTAAAACCTTTGCAGTGACAATCTCCCGAGGGAAGTGGTGACAGCCTGACTCTACAGCCTACTACATCTCCTTGTCGATCTGTTTTACGGAGGGAAACTCACACCCAGGAAATA
>VXBZ01001718.1:87479-165977 GCA_013399135.1 Heliornis fulica | reverse complement strand
TAATGGTTGGACTGGATGATCTTAGGGGTCATTTCCAGCCTTAAAAATTCTATGATTCTATGATTCTATGATATTGACAGTTTTGAAATATTTTTTTAATGCTATTTTCCCTTGTCTTTTAGAGGAAAAAATAAAAGCAGCTTTAGAGTTAGCAAAAGAGCTCCCGCATTTGCTTTTATATTGTCAGCAAATGTATTTTATTTTTACACCTTTTGTGCCTTAACATGGGTAACCTTGTCTATTAGTATATGCATCACACGTGGGCTATCAATGACACAGAATAAAGCCATTAACTCTGAGATTTAAAAGGGTAAATTTCCAATAAATCAACCGTGCCTGCCGCTTACTTTCTGGGCTCTTAAAAAAACTATTTGAAGCATGCTGTAAACAGAGAGGACGGCTCAGTAAGTTCAGTTGGCTTGAAACGGGCTACTGTGTGTTGCTGTAGGAATTTTGTTTGGAGGGTCTTGCTGCCATGTACTTGGGGTTTGTGGTTTTTGGTTTGTTTTTTTTTTTGAAATGCAAATCAGGCACTAGAGTTCGATGCCATAGTAGGGCTGTGAAGTCAAAGATTAGGCCACCAATGATGCAGAAATATTAAGCATAAAGGGAAATGAGGGCTGTACTTATACCTTCTATTATTGCAGAAATTTAACCTGTGATTATGGCTTAGAAAGATAAAATCTAGATATGATGGGCAATATCTGTCCCTTCTCTCATTCTCAGGTCAAAAGGTCCTGCTGGACTTTTCTTCTTTTCAGGTATTCCTGGAAAGAGGATGAATTTGCCATCTTCGGTAAACATAGTGATGCTCTTTGTTGCCTTAAAACCTCATTGGCATGAATTTTTTATCTCTTATTTTTAAAGTATAAAAATATATGTGTCCTGGTGGATTCCAGGTTTAAAGAAATATATGAGGCACATTCATAATCAAGAACAAGCAAACACTTCCACCTTCTCAGTTACTATTGATTAAAATCTTAAAAAAAAAAAAAAAGGAGGAAAAAGAAGCATTTTTTAATAAATCTCATAACATGGGAGCTGCCTCAAGGCTTCAGAGCCCTGGCAATGCTCAGAGCTAATGGGCTGTGCTGTGGATGGACAAGGCAGGGCAGTCCTTCCATCCTCTCAATCCAGCTTCAGAAAGGAGGCTGAAAAAAACCCTCTTTGAAGGGATATTTTTGGTCAATGTCATATTTCCTGATATTTCCAGATTATACGTACAGTAGAGTCAAAAGTGTATTCAAAAATCTCAAAATAGAACTCAAAATGCTCAAAATAAGTCTCCAGTAGTACAAATAGCATTCAAACCAGAAATAGCCTCTTCTTGGCTCTGGGGGGAGGCTGCAATGGCTCAAACCCATGTTGGGCACCCATAGACTCATGACACTCCTTTGGGTTTTCTGGCTTGCAAGCTCACCTGTGCATGTGGCTGTGGTTAAACTCCCTAGCTGAATTGTCAATATAAATAGAAATACTTTTAAGTTGGGTCTTAGCATTGTCAATATAAATAGAAATATTTTTAAGTTGGGTCTTAGCAGACATATGAAGTTTTTTTCCTTGTCTTGCTGATGTCATTTTAGAAAAGTACTTGGAAAAGGCCCACAAGAAGTTCAAAGTGCATGTATTCTGAGGAAAAAAAGAATCAAAAAGTTAAGAATAAAGTTCTTTAACAATCAGATATATTTTATAATTTCAGAAGGGGGTTTGCCATTGCACCCCACAATATATTTGTAGCAAGGGGATTAATAGTTCTTCCCCCAACCCCCCAAACAAAAAAAACCCAAACCCACATTCAAGTTGTTAGTAGTATAATTGCCTCAGTCCAAAGACGTGTTTTTCTGTGGTTGACAGTGCTGGGGAAATAGCTGGCTAAGTGATTCTTGGATTTTAAACCACAAGAGACTGATCATGACTCCAATATTCACTTTTCAGACTTGGGAGGCACAAGATTTTGACCTCAGAAAGAGCACAATGCCTGTCCTCACTAAGATCCTCATATAGATTTTTTTTCTTTGAAGGTAGATCCATAGGAATACCATGGATTCTTTTTTTTTTTTTTCTTTTTTTCCTTTAACTATTCAGAAATTGCTGGTCATTGCCTAAAACTGGTAATTTCCAGAACATGTGATGGGCAGCAGACCTAAATTTTGCATCAGTAAATAATAATATTGTCTGTCTTTGTAAAGATGTTGATTATTAGGAACCTGCAGTGTGTAAGGTAACTTTGGTTAGGAAAAGAGAATTTACAGTGATTTTTTGGGGGATTTGTAGGCTTTCATATGCATTTGTCTTTATGGGATGCTGTAAAGATGTCAGTGAACCCACCTGGCTGTGGGGATCATTGGATGAAGTGGGCTCTGAAGTGTGGTCCAAACGCACCAGGATTTAATGAGGAGTGACGGATCACATTTTGGTCAGGGTCTTATGGGAAGAAGTTGGAAACATGAAGTATATTAAGAAAAAAAATTGTTCTTTTGAGGAGGAAGGTCTGAGCAGTGCCTTAGTAGCACACCAATGGGTATTAAAGTTGCTAGTAAACCATAAGACACAAGCCCAATACAAGTGATTATATCCTATGGGGCTAGTGATAGGCTTGTAGTAACAATGAAGAATGATGATGAAGTAAAATGAGAACAACTCAGAAAGAGTCTTACCTAGAAATTCAAATGCAGATATTCCCATGGTCTAATTGGCTTTCTTGAAGCCATTGTACTAATAGAGTTTTCCCTCCATAGGTTGAACTGGAGATCAGATACCATGCCAGTAGCAAAAATTTGCTTTAATTACAAAATGAAAATATTTTTAGTGGAAATTCAAGTGGTTTAGGTCTCAATCCTGCAAAGAGTTTTATGCTTATGTTTAATTAGTGTTAATGTCTCTAAGTAGTCCCATGATGAATCTTATTGATGAAAATGGTACTGCTCAACTAGGGTACAGCTGAGCATATAAATATGTCTTTGCAGGATTAAGGTTTACAATCCCAGAGATTCATTTTCACTAGAGATCTGACAAAGAGAAGCTTGAATTCAGAGCTAAAAATACATTTTGGTTCAGCTTTTTTGTTGCCCCTTTACTAAGACAAAGGCTTAGATGTATTAACCTGTGGCTCCATATACTAAGCTACACACAACACTTGCTTCTGTGTGTAAGAAAAGGTTCCTTATCATCCCACTGGCTTGATTTCCACCCTCTTGTAGCCTGTCGCTCACACCAACCAAAGTATTTCCACTATTCCTTGGAGAAAAGCAAAGCCAAAGCAAATTAATCAGAGTAGCCACCTGCTTATATAGCTTAGATCATCTAATCAAAGAACAAGAGCACTACAGTGATGGAACATTCGGTTCAAATAGCAAGTAACACATACCAAATATTGAGAGGAACAGTGTCTCAGTGTTTGGAGAGGGAGAGAGTAATCCCTGCTTATCAGTTGGCTATCATGAAGCAGTCAAATATTCTGGATTTTAGATTGCACACTGTATTTGTTGTAACTTAATACTTTTCCCAAATAAAAACAAATGAGGCAAGAAGATGTTTGTCCCATTAGCAATGTGTAAGTGAAGATCTGCAAATAATTAGATATCTAGGATACATTAAAGTGATAAACATTTTAAATTATTAAAAGTATTAATAAGGAGCACTGAAGAGGTTTTTTTCCCCAATGAAGAAATTATTTTCTGATGAAAATGAGAAAGAGATTGGTTAAAAATCTGTATATGCTGCTACTGCATAGTCCATAAAGGTAAGTACATTTCTGCTTTATAAAATAAGATTAATTTTCCTGAAAGAACATAAACACCTGATGGACACATGCACATGCCTTTTCTTATATGGAGTCTCCAAACAATGAACTTGCACTACATTATTATTTAAGTTCAGGCTATCAAAGCTACTTTTTTTCACCAAGAGACTGTAGGAGCCCTGAGAGCACAAACATACCAAATATTACTACCTGTTGGTGTAGGATGGGCACTTTCCCATCCAGGTGAAGAGTGGCTGGTGTCTTGATTTTGAAAGCAGAACATGAATGAAATTCCTATCTGCTGATGATGCCTAAGATAATGTAGAATTGGAAACATTGACTAGACAGTGTCCTGTAAAGGTGGGCAAGTGAAGTCACAGTGACTTGAGCTTTGGTTCAGTTAGCTATAAATATAGGTGGTGTTAGGATAGAGTAAGTCACCTGAAAATTGTTTGCCATAGTAGCCTTTGTTTTTCATGGTTTCAACAACCATGGAAAAAATCACACAATATCCTTGTTTTTCAGTTTTTACTTCCTCAAAGGGGTAAAAATAGTATTCTTTTCATCTACATCAGAGGGGTGTTGTAAAGACAAATACCTTGGGGCTTGCCAACTGCCAAGATCCCTTTGTGTGTGAATAACCATAGTAGTCTTCAGAGGAAATCTCTGTAAGGGCCTGAGAAGAGTTTTTATCTTATCTGACCTGTTCTCTTATCACACACTGTCTGTGCTCTCCTACCCTTGCTGGCCATGAGGCACTTGCTGTGTGTTATGAAGTCTGTTCATCTGCTTGGACAGTGTCCATTGCTGGTACTTTTGTGCCAGAAGTTTCCACCGAGGGCTGAGATTGATGATTGGCAAGGCAAGTTGGAGGATTTGAGGAGCAGTCCCTGGTGAGATGATGTCTGTCTGAGCTGAGACAAAATCAGGAATACCTTCTGCAGGAAGGTTGGACTGATTTAAGGGGGTAAAAATGTGAGATGAGCAGCAGTCACTGTAGGTCTCTGAAGGTAGGTGCAAAAAGGGAATGAGACGCTTTGAGTGGGAGGGTAAAATGGTAAAATAACATGGAAAATGCTTTTAAATCTTACAAGACCTCATGTTTAACTCAGCATATCAAAGGCTATGTCTTCTGCAGTACATGTGCTCCATCCTTCCCTCACTCTGTATGCTTGCAATGGAGAATCAGATGGGTCACCCTGGCGTGCTGCTCCAGCCTGTCTCACACACAGTGTGGTGCCAGGCTGATGGCTGCTCCTCACACGGTGACTCCCAGCTCCTCTCGGCTTTAGCACAGAGAGTTCCCTCTGATCTGAATGTCTTCAGCTGTTGTCCTCTGTGTAGGGGGCCCTCATGTTTGGCAGTCGCTGCTGGATCGAGCCCATGCAACTGCTACTGCAGCTCATCTTCTCCAGCTTAGCTCCAGGTTATTGGAATTGGAGAGCAAAGTCAAAGGTCTTTGATCCCAACAAAGCCTCAGTGCATGTGACAAGCGTATTGGCAGCTGGGAGGCAGAAGGACCAGGACAGGTTTCATCAGGAGAAGGGTTGAGTGGAAGAGGAAGAAATTATTGCAATGCTGGTTCTGAGACAAAAATGCTCTGGAAAAAGAAAACAAAAACAAAACTCAAACCCAGAAAACAGAATAAAGTTTTGCAGTTCATATATGTTTCTATTTCAGTCAGATATATATTTCTATATTTCAGACTTATCCTGTTGGCTTGCTCTTAGTCAAGAGTTGTTCTCTGAGGTATGATTTGTCCATTCTGGAAGCTCTCCTCCCCCAGGAAATGTACAATAGTGGAAAGAACAAAAGTTGGGACTGTGTTTGAGAGTGAAGTATGGAGCGATAGGAGGAAGGGTGATGGTTGTAAACTAGTAAAGAGGAGATTTAGGTTGGATATTAGGAAAAAGTTCTTCCCTAGAAGGGTTGTGGCACAGGTTGCATAGAGTGATTCAGGCCTCATCCCTGGAGACATTCAAGGTCAGGCTTGAACGGGGCTCTGAGCAACCTGATCTAGTGAAGATGTCCCTGCTCACAGCAGGGAGTTGGACTGGATGAGCTTTGAAGGTACCTCCCAACCTAAATAATTCTATGATTCTGTGTTTTGAGAGTTACAAAAAATAATTTAGGAAAGATTCTCTATTAATCAAATACTTTAATTAATCCTTTTTGCTTTTACCCCCAAAGGTGCCATGGGGAAGGAAGAGGATGGTAAGTGTGGCAGGTGACTGGGTGAATGTGAGAGATGTGAAAGACAAATTTAGGCCAAGAGCTTGCAGAAAGCAGGAGACCATCTCACCCATGAAGACACCGCGCTGAGTCAGGCCCGTGGCTACGTGCACACCCAAGAACTACACATGTGCTGATAGAATCCAGATTTAATAGGTAATCGTGAAATTGCTTTAGAGCTCTGGATGTGTTTGGAAGTTTGTGACTGGTTGTCAGTGATGTCATAACCATATTTATTATAGCTCATAAATGGATGGGTCTGACTGTTTTCCTTATTTTAATGTATAAATTGCAGTTTATAATGGCAATAAAACACTCCAGGCTGTGCATTTCAGGGTGATTATTGCATTTCTCAGGTGGTTAAAGTTACTCTAACTGCCTTTCAGCTCAGATTTCAATAGTATTTGCCCAGTGTTCAGGCCAGTTTTACTTGTATTTTTATGTACAAACCTCAAATTAAAGTGTTTTATTGCTTTTTAATTAAAATTTTGAAGTGTAAAGAAGGAATGGTCACAGGCAGATAGAAAGTTGTGGTAGTAGGTGTTTTGATGTAGGAGGGAATGTGTAAGAAGGTAGATGGGCAAAGGAGAGGCTTGTCGCTGTGCTTGGGTATTTCACAGGTACTCATTACTGGTTCCAGTAAACATGGTTGAGCCAAAATGTTTGTGGGCCAAAGGTGTTGGTTTCTGCCCCATAAAAATCTCAAACTAAGAAATTATGGACTTATTTGCCCATAATTGTCTGTCTGCCCTTAATTAACTGCTCAGCACCAATGCATCCTCCCTCCTGAGGCTGAAACAGTGTGATGTCTGCTGTGACACCTCAGCTTATGATGTTTCTGATTTTTAGAGGGGAAAAAAATACTCTGGTCTCCTCCATTCTCACTCTGAGGCACTGACCACCTCCCGTGTGGCTGATTTGTACAGGGCAGTGTCCAAATCCAGTGGCAGTTATGGGCTTTTAATGGGACACAGTTATTCTGGAATAAATAATTTCCTGCGTATATGAATGAATTAATTCACCAGTTTGGTCCATGTGCAAGATGAAGGGTCTGCTCAGTGAAATCCCTTAGCATGATGTCATGTCTAAGTGTCTGCTTGCTAAAGCAAAGCCCCAAAATCCTTGTGTTGCATGCATTCTTTGAGTGGTGGCCCCTGTCTCCATGCAAAAGGAAAGAACTGCCCTGTAGAGAGGTAGGGCTGCTCCCCATTGCTGTGGGGCTGATGGATCCACAGCAACATCACTTTTCCATGCCCTTCTTGACAGAGCATCACTACCTTTCTTATACTGGTGTAACACTGGGCACAGTCTTAGCCCATTGGTGTAACCCCCCTCTTGTCAGAGTTCCTTTCCTAGCGTCCTCCAATAACTTCTGAGAGGGCATTGAATCACAGAATGGTCTTGGTAGGAAGGGACCCCAAGGATTATTGAGTTCCAACCCCCCTGACATAGGCAGGGACACCAACCTCCAGATCTGCATCTAGACAAGGTTGCCCAGGGCCCCATCCAACCTGGCCTTGAACACCTCCAGGCTTGGGACATCCCCCACCTCTCTGGGCAGCCTGTTCCAGCCCCTCACCACTCTCTCCATGAAGAACTTCCCCTGATCTCCAACCTGATCCTTCCCTCCTCCAGCTTCAACCCATCCCCTTGTCCTACCACTCTCTACCCTTGGGAAAGCCTGTGTTCAGCCACCACAACTTTCCAAGTATCTTGTTCTTTGCAGTCCTAGACCCCTTTCTGTGACTGGTGTGGGGGTTGGGTAGCTGCATGAGTAGGGTGGGATTTTTAACTGGCTTTATCTCTTGTGGTGCATCTTCCCAGAGAGGGTTGTCCATGGTGGTGGTGAAGTCTCCATCCCTGGATGTATTTAAAAGATGGTTAGATGTGGTGTTGAGGGACACGTCTTAGTGGATGGCAGGTTGGGGTGATGGTTGGATTTGATGATCTGAAGGGTCCCTTCTAACCAAGGTGATTCTTAGAGACTAGTGTCACAGTTCACATCTTGCAGGTATGGTTTTAAATATATTTAAAAAGAAACACAAGCCCTGTCAGACATATCCCTAGTAGTTAATGGCAGGAGTGTTTCCTTCATGGAGCAGAATTAAAGATTGAACCTTTCATTAAGGAAAAAAAAAAAAAAGAAACTGACTTGGGTGTCAAATTTTACACACAAAAAATGTACATAATTTTTTTTAAAGCATTTCTTTTTCCCCCATTGTTTCCCCCATCTCTATTCCTATTTCTCCTGTGCAAAATATCCCCCTTGCATACCTCCCCTTTCTTCCCATACAAGAATGGAAGAAATGCTTAATGGGAAGCAAAACACATTAGGAATATTAAGGAAAAATTACAGTATATATGCTATGAAATGAAATGCATCTTTTGTGAATAAATCCCCCCAGAAATCTTATATTTCCAGGCATCCACTTGCATACCTTCATGTAACAACTTATACATTCGTAAAACATTCATTGAAAGCAGCTCTGCAGTTTTATAGAAAACAACATGCCAGGGATGCAAGAATCTTGCCAGTTCTGTGAAAAATGACACCAATTAAAGCTTAAATTGCTTGTTTTCTCATAAGGTACATATTTTCATAACTTTGAAATCAAATAATTGCTGCTTTTATATTAAATACAATAAAACAAAAAGGATGCTAGTTTAGAGGAACTGCTACAAGCATTTTAATATAATTTTCCCACCATTTAAAGTCACAAAATATGGAAAACAAGTCAAGTATGCAAAGTTCCAAGGAGATAGAGAAACTCCTTCAGATTATTACATCATTTGTCTTTTGTGTCAGGAAACGTGTATGTGATTTCATTGTTTGATTAAATGCCAAAAAAAAAAAAAAGGCATATTGCTCTTATCTAACTGATTACAGATTTTATTCATCTGAAAAAGTATTTGTTCATACTTTGATATTAGAAGGCAATATTTTTTTTAATGGCCCAAACAAACATTTTCAGAAAGAAAAAAAAAAAATAATCCTAACTTCCCAGGCTTGCTTTTTATTTTGTATTAACAATGCACTGTACTAAAATTTCCCATACTGGAACACAGTCCCCAGTGGTTTTCAAGCTATAAACTGAGTAAACAGTCCCTTTCTTATTGAGTGTCTGTGTGAATGCATGTTGTTTCTGGAATACATCATATTCATTTGCAGAAACCCTGTGTATGGATCTTTAACACTTCCTCCCCTTCTTTTTCAGAGGTACCTAAAATAATAGCTTTTTAAGACAGTATTACAGTCATATAACTTGTTGGGAAAAGCACACTATGGCTCACAATCTGAATTAAACATGTGTGGGTAAGTTTCATTTAAAATACCTATATCTGCTAATTATTTAATATGCTAATGCTGTGCTGCTGTACTATCTCTGAATTATGTTAGCATGTTTTTGGCAATGCTGTGCTAAGTAGAATATAAGAAAACCGACTAAAACTATTTCCAGATTGAGTTCCCTAGTTGTTTTTTTTTTTTATTATTTGTAAGTGCATATAAAGGTGACACTTATCAGTGACATTTTTTGGACTCTCACCATATCAGGGTCGACAAACTTAGTTTTGCATACTGAAGAATCCTTTAAAAAAAAAAAAAAGCATAAATACTCTGAGGACAAACACGCAGCTTCATCTGGGGACTTCAAGGTCAGTTACCATTGGCCTGGCCTCCATTAAACCCCCCCCCCAGGAAATCTTCCAGGATCCTTATTTTATCTTGAGTGGGTGTTCCCAAACTATCAGTCTCTTATATTTTATTTTATTTTTTTCCACCAAAATAGAGACACAGTTTCCCTTAAAAGACATGAATTTCATCTGGTAGAACATTTTAAAAATGTTTACAAGTCGTGGAGAAATTTGCAAAGCCGTATGGTGATATTTTAAATTGCTCTATTAACAAAACCCCTGCCTAAATTTGGAAGAAGGAGAAAGGACTTCTGAAAAACTTAGTAAGCGATTAATAGTAAGATATTAAAAGACAGCTAAGCTTTCTCAGTCACTAGGGAAAATAAACTGGTGTGGTATAATGAGATCCCCACAGCCTTGTGATCAATCCAAAGTAACAGGAAAGTAATACCAATCGCTTAACTAATTATATGTATATATTTAAGAAGTCTCTCAGTAGTCTGAATCCTGTCCAATGTGAGTGCTGAAGGTTGCATGACCTATTATTAACCCATTAATATTAGTGCTTTCGGTGTCCTCTGGCAACGGAGAGCTCCAACGGGAGTAAACTCTCTGAAATACGTGGCTTTTTAATAAAGTGGGTAATTTTTAGGTTTTTTTTGCTGGGGAGGGAGAGTATATCTTATTTATGGTGTCATTTCCAACTCAAGTTACAACCTCTTAGATTTAAGAGACAGGCCAGTAATGCAGGGAAGGGTGTCTCCTGCAAGGAGACAGAGATTAATGCCATGTGTACTGATGATTCTCCACCACAATTTAGGATTCTGGTGGCGCCATGATGCCCCTGTTTTTTATGGTGGTTTGCCAAGAGAAAATTACTTAAACCAATTGTGAATGCATTCCTGTTATACTTTTACACAACCACATTTATGTACATAAATAGCATAATGAGTATTTTTTTAAATGATCTCTCATTCCAGATTCACCTACTTTGCATAAAACATCAAGCCCAGGAAGGAGGGGAGTTTGGGGGTTGTTTGTCTTGTTTTTTTCTTTTTTACTTTTTCTTTCATAAATGAGAAAGGTTTTCACATGGGAATATACTTTCCCCCCCTTCTTCTTTCTCCATGACAACTGACCACAATTGAAGTAGATTCCTCTTAACATACTGTAATGTGAGAATTTTCTTCAGCCAGAGGGTGTTTTACTCCCTAAATTGAAAGCTGTTCTACTTCACTGCTTAAAATGTGAAATTGAAGACTAGGATGGGCACCTTTGCCAGGTAAAAACTGGCATGGACAGAGCTCAAAGGCCTTCAAAACTATTTTGGGCTTTTAAGACTTTATAGATCTGAGGTTGAGAATGGCTTATAGGCTGAATGTTCTGTGCTGAGCAAGTGATACCCTTATATTAAGCAGAGCTTACACTAGGCAAGCAGAATATTTTAAAACATTTTGGTTATTGCTTTACTTGTGTGAGTGTAGGTATTTGTGCATCATTCATCTTTTCTTTTTCTTTCAGAATTTTGCAGAGACATTTATTATTTTACTCCAGCCAACAAAGAGAGGTTGGTGGAGTTGTCCTTTTTTTATGGTGTTATTTTTGTGAGGCTGCTGTAGGTCAATAAAGCAAGATTTATTAGCAGCTTTTAGAAATGCTGCTATTCTAATCATTGCTATATTTTTAGGATCAAATCTCTTTTTGTTGCCTGAACCACTTAAACTGTCTCTGTGAGTTTGGTTCTTAGCTCTGTTCCTATTTGAAGGCAACTCTCAAGTGTGAGTGTGTTCATGCAGGGTGATGGAGCCCCCAGAGCTGGTCTGTCCCACGGTGGCTTGTGAAAACTTGAAGTATCTGGTTTGATATTTAATGGGAGGAGGGATGCGTGTAAGGATGACGCGCTTGGAAGGCCGCTTCTGCTTCTGGTTTGTTGTACTCTTGGAAAGATTTGTGATACTTTTAAAGTTAGCAGTTTCCTACTGCGACTGAGGACTGCAATAATCAAGCCTGAAGCTTTGAATGACGTCATCATGTGTAGTTATTAACCTGGCTGGAGTTAATAGAGATATATTGCTGTAGTTGGGAGACAATAATATGCATATATATCTGTTGTCTAAGGCCAAAAAGAACATCCTCCCATAGTCCCTAGGCATGGACAGTTCTTAGCATGGAGGAGTATGAAAAATAATTGTTAGTGAGAGCTAGAGCGTCTGTAAAGAGCTACATCAATGAGTTGCTGAAGAACAAGAGGTATTTAGATGTTCTCTTGCAGCAAAAAAATTGGTGGTTCATGTGAAACTCATATGGAACAGCTATTTTTATGGTGTTCATGGTAAAGAGGTGTTTACTAAGCAAAGCCCTCTTCTCCACACACAAAAAAGGTGGTCTCCAGTATATCTTTGTGTTCTTCAGCATAATATTTTGGTTTGGAAATTAGAGGTTGAGTTAAAATTATTACCTATAGCATTTGAAAAGTAATTTCCTCTTGATGTACAATTAAGGTCAATGTTTACATATAACTTCCAACGTCATAATAACATAGGTTTTTACTGCTACATGTGGTTCCTGCAGTTAATATATCCAGTTATATCAATCCTGGCTGTAATGCTGGTGCAAATACATGGGGTGGTCTTGGCAATCCATGTTCTCTGGAAGTGGGAGAAATCTCCTGGTAAAAGTGAAGAAGGGCTTAGAGGATTTAATAATTCGGCAACCTGGGCGGAAGAAGAGGTCCACTGGCAACTGGGGAGGGGAAATTCTTGGCACTCGAAATGAAGATGTGGAAGGAGAGAGGGAGGGGACTTTGGAAAAGAAATGGAAGGGCCAAGTACATAGACAGAAAGGTCAAGAGGAAGATTGGCAGGAGAGCAAAAGACTTGGCCTCCAGAGAGAAGCAGAAAGGGATGACTTCTTAAAATAGAAAGTCCAAAGAATATCATCAAAGGATTCAGCTGTGGGAAACCTGTCCAGTTAGAGAAGCAGTAAGTCTGAGATGTTTATTATTTTTAATTTTTAGGAATGTTGCAAGATGTAAACCAGTGAATTTCATTTGAAAACCCCTGTTCAGCTTCCGACTAACAAATTTGCCTTTTTAATTTTCTTCAGTGAAGTTCTGGTGCATTTCTAAAAGTCCCAAACTAGAATCCTGAGTTATCTCAGGGTCTTACCATGTCTGGGTCATAAACTGCCCAGCTATTTGGAACACAGCTGAAAATGGGGATAGTGGGCCACATATGCATACATATGGAGCCTTGTAATAAGAAAAGGTTATACTTATGAAATATTAAATGTATTCTAGACCATTCTGACTCTTGTCACTGGGTAAAATTGTCAGATTTATTTATATTTAAGCACCCAAATCCCTTTACAAACACTTATTGCACGCACTTCAGTACTTGTGCTAGCTTCCAAAGTCAGGACTTGCTGCTAAAATTTTGCACAAAGAGATAATATCTCATACACTCATAAAAAGTAACAGATAGCACAATGTAAATCAACTACTGGTGTTGGAGAAACATTGACTGGTGACATAATTATACTTGGTAGCTTGATTTTTCATTGCTTTTTTTACTTTTTGCTTTTAAAATATTGGTTTCTTTCCGTTTTGAGGTACGTTGCCTCAAGACCCAGACATGGAAGTTACTTGTAAAGTCAGCTGTACTGACTTGGAGTCTTTCACTTGAACATGTTTACTTTACTTTTGTACTTGTATAAATAATTTATAATGTAAACTTCTGAGGTCTAGGGTCCCTTTCCCAGGGGAGAGATAGTCCTGGTACAGGAACTAAAAAATGTTAATAGATTCCCGCTTCTGCTCATGGCAGTGAAGGTTCTTATATGGTATTAAATGATAGTATGTTTGCTTTTCACTTGGAGATCAATAATGTCAATGAATATTATAGAAAAACAGAGCTGTAGACATTTTCAAGTGACTGCTCTCAAGATTATCTTACTCAAGGAACTTCCAATTTATGGCTGTCATGTGTGGGGAGGACATAAGTGTGATAAAGTAATGGTTGGGTGTTTGTGGGAGGTATTCCCATTGCTACCGTGGACATCTACCTTCTGCCCTGGTGTGAAGGGGAAACAGCAAAATCTAAAAACACTAAATGCACAAAAAAATTGACACCTGTCGTATTACCCCAGAGAGAATTGATACTGCAGTTTGGATCTATTTTAAATCCATAACAACAAAGAGAAACAGTTATCATTTTCCTCAGTGAAACATTCAAATCTGGAGTCCTTTCATGAGAGTTTTAATGTTTCAGAGCTGGTGTGATAGAAGCAAAAGCAATCCAAACTGTCCTTGTAAGGAAACTTCTGCTTTCTGATGATTTCTAGCTGTCTCAAAGCTCATGAGTCTCATGTACAGGGCTGAGTACAATTCAGTATTTTGGGTGACAAAAGAGGCAGAATGTTTTAATGAATTTGAATTTAACAAAAACAAATGATGATGCTGGAGACTGGAATGTGCCTGGGCTGGATGATAACTGTTGTATAAGAACAATCCTACCTATATGTCTTTCAGTGGTGTCACAATCCACCTTTGCTGAATTTATCTAGAATTCTTAGTTTATGGTTTGGTTTTATGCACACTGTCTGCTTGCCACCTTCCTCTCTACCCACTGCAAAGGATGCCTCAAACCTGAACTACCAAGAGTCACCTGAATGTACTTCCCTACACCTATGTAGCCTTTTGTCTGGAACCTGACTGTGATTATTTAAGATATGAACATATTTTGCAGAGGTGACAAATGGAAGTGTCCGTTATTTCTCCTGCAGGAATGCAGCTTTTGGAGATGTCTCTGGGAAAACAGTACAGATCAAGCCATGCTGTCACATTCAGCTGACACAGCTGCTTATTGTACAGCCTCTCCTTTGTGCTTGGACAGTTGCCACATATGATTTAAGCGTGTTTGGAGTCCTGGTGGGCGCAAGAGTCTTGCGGGGCTGTCTCTACTGGGACCAGCGAGCATCAGTCTTACTCTCTAGTTGGCAAATTCATGCAACACACAACAAAAAATAAGGCAATACAAAGACATTAAAAGCTAACTCTCTTCAAATGGGCAGCCTGACACATAATGGAGATGGGGCATCCAGCCTGGGTATGTCAGGAACATAATTTAAACACAAGGCGACAAACGTACCCTGTCGTGACACGTTGGTGTGCTGACACATGAGCTAGTGCATCTGAAACAAAGGCAGTTTGCTGAAAATCCTATGGATTCCCTTTGCCCTGAAAAATTTGGAGTTTACAGGATTTAATGATTAACAAGATTTCTATGATATTTACAACTTTCTGAAGAGTGGTGTTTGGGTTTTTTTTTTTTTGGTTGGGGCAGGAGGGTGGGTTCTTGTTTGTTGGGTTATTTTTTTTAATAGGAAACTTAGAACACACACATTGCCTTTGAAATGTAGCCACAGGAAGGTCATATATTTAGCTGTTACATATTAAAATATTGATTTTCTTAAAATATAACCCCCCTGCTTACAATAAATACAATGCAACTCATAACCTTTATTATAAAAATATTTTCAGACTTTCACAGTAAAGGGTTTTAACATTGCTAAACTGTAGAATTTGATCATTAGTGGAAGATACTACTTTTTTTTTTAATAAGGCAGTGATTTATATAAAAACTTATTAAGAAGCAAGATATGGCTCATTTCTGATCTCTGACATGCTTAAAAGATGTTGCAAATTAAGGGATTGATCCTGTAGATCACTGAGCTGATATGAAGAAATGTCGATAAACAAAGTGCTCGCTCTGTCACTGGTCTTTACCTTTCACTTATGTAGAAGTACAGCATGTAACTGGGGAAACCAAGATGATGAAGCTTTCCTGGTCTTATCCATTGTGTATTTTGTATGCTAGATGGGAAACCAAGCATCTGCTGCTTTTTTTTTTTTTAATTTTTAATTTTGGATGAATGGTTGAACACTTTTCTACCAAGTGGAGAAAGCCTCACTGGTGTGGGTTGTAGCGTTCTCTCATGTTGTCTCCATAAGGAGCTTGTGTTTGATGTGCAAGGCCAGGATGCTTGTGTGGGGCCAACCATTGTGTAGGGGCATCTGAACAAATGAATGTTATGGAGGGCTGGTGGTCAGCAGAAGTGCAAGAGGACACAGGTGACAAGCCTAGCTTAATTTCTTTAAGTGACCCAAAGTACACTGGGTGACTTCAACCAGGTGTGTTTTGGCATGGACATGGCTCCCATCAACATCTCCAGCACTCACAGAACCACTTCCAGAAGACAGTGACTAGAAATAAATTGTCCCCTACAAGTAGTGACCCCCCACCCCCAACATGTTGGGTCTGCCTGCGTGGTTGGGACCTTCTGAGATGGGAAGAGTTGAGGCTGAAGAACATTTGGGGTGGCAGTAGCAGAGCCAAAGGCACCGAAGGGAGAGGAGTGACACATGGCAATTAAAACAACTACTGGAAATGGAGAGTTCCTAGGGGAAAATAGCTTGCCCTCATATAAGTCCCTTTTTGTGTGCAAATCTGTGGACAGTGTGATGAAAACACATTGTTGTATGTTGCCCAAGAAAATTTCATAGAGGGGGAGAAAAAAAAAATTCCTCTGCCAGAATGATCCTGTTAGACATGCAGTACTTATTAATGAGGGTGAGTTTGTTAATTTATTTATTTATCCATTTATTTATTTATTTTAGGTAGTGGGTGCTTTTCATTATTTTAATTGGGAAAAGACTGATAAAAGGCAACGTACAGTTCACGTGTCAAAGAAGCTAAAGCTTTTCTATTCATATGTGAAACCTGCCTATGTGTCACTTCATATGATTTTCTTTTTAAATTTTATTAGCTGAGTTTTAGTGGTCTTTAAAGTAAAAGTGATAGCAACCAGGTGCATTATGGGGTAGATGACACAAGCCGGCCAACACACCGATGTAATTCCCATGTTTCCAGTCTCTCAGGCGGGATCAGGCAGTTGTTTCGTGCTGTGGATACATCAAAGGCTCTCAGACAGACACCCACCAGTGTGATTGTGAGACTGTAAGATGTATTTCACTCCTCTGACGTATACTGTTGTTTTGGTTTTATTTTTTTAAAGTCATTATTTTAACCAGATTTTTCTGGGATTTTGTTTTTTTTTTCTCCACATGATTTTTTATTAATATTTTTTCAGTTCTGATGAGATTTAAAAGAAAAACCAAATAAACCACCAGCCCCTACTTCACCTGCTCTCTGGCTCAGCTGATCGATGCCTTCCCATGGCTGTTCAAATAGCATCTGGAAAGGGTGCCAGCATGTCAGTTAAAAAAAAAAATCAAGAAAAAATACATACCTTTATGAGGATATCAGGAGGCACAGGCTGCATCCCATGCAGCTGCTGCTGCTGGTACCCACACAAGCTTGTTACTGCTTAAAGATTTAAAATTTTTTCTACAGCATTTAATTTTTATTTTTTAAAACGCTGAGCTGACGTTATTTGTTAGCTGAGTAAAATTAAAAAAAATAATAATAAAAAAAGAAAGAAAATCTTTATATTGTTTCTCTGCAGGCTTTGATCCCAACTCTCCTGTCGTGGGAACAGGGAGAAGTCATCTTCTGTCAACTGTGAGTAGGAAGCTGCGAGGGAACCGGCAGAGGAGTTTGAGCGTTAGGCCGTGTTTATGCTGGGGATTAAGTCATTTGTGGTCAGTAACCAGTGCAGCCGGGCTGCTGCGGGCTCCCAGTTCACATTACTGGAGTGAAAACCAGGGGCACGTCGGGCTGCTGGAAGGGGTGATCTCTGTCCCGGCTCAGTACGTGGTGGGGTGGGGGGGGGGCGGTATTTTGCTCTCCATCACATCGGGGAGAATCTGGTCCAGAGAATCCGGTCCTCGTGTTTGCATCGTGTCAGGATGGAGCAGCGCTCCTGGGCGAACGGAAACTTCAGAGCTAAGGGGTTCTGAAGGGATTGATCAAAACCATAATTTTATGGGTGTAGCAATAAACAGCCCAGCCAAGCCTGAGCTGCGGAGGAGAGCTGTGCTCAGAGCGGCTGCTACTTGGTGTTTCTCAAGCTCCTAAAGAAGACAGCAATCAGAAGATAGGGGAGCGAAGCAGGGGGAGAAAACACCCAAATTGCTGCAGTGATCTATCTGTGTAAACATTCCAAACATCTGTCTGCATTTGGAAATATCCTGGGTTGTGCTCTGAAAGTATTAAGACTTTTTTTTTTTTTTCCAAGGTGATTTTATTGTCAGCTACTATTACGGCAGATTTATTTTTTTTTTCTTGGAGGCACATGGTTAACATCTTTCTGTGCTTCTAAATATAAACTTGCTTCCCACTAGTATTGTCCAGGTCTCATTCCTCCTCTATTTCTCTTTCCTTTTTTTCTGCTCCTCTTTCTCCTTGTCCTTCTGTCATTCTCCTGCAGGCATTTGATGGAGCCCTGAGTTACAACTGGACTCAGAGAGGATGGAATCCTTTTGTGATGAGCTATACCCAAACTTTTTCTGTAAAGTTTTACTTTCACGCAGTGCTATATAGTGACTTTTTATGTGTCTAAGAAATGGAAACATTTTGTCTTGTATAAAAAAAAAAAAAAAAAAAAAAAAACAGACTGCAGTNAAAAAGAAATATTTTTATACTGTGCTCCATTCACAGACCACATCAGAGGTATTCTAAGAATAGAATAGATCAAATATATTTTATGGAAATATAATGAGAAAAGGATGTGTTCCCAAAACTCACTCTGAACAAAGGAATGCAACATAGTCAGGAATACTTTAATGCTCCTAACAATTTTCTCATGTGAAAGGCTGAAGGAACAGCCTTGGTTTGAAGAAATCTTCCAATTCTCCCCAGGCACCCTGAACTTGAAATCAGAACTAGGAAAGCTATATATTACAAAAAAAAAAAGAAAATGTATGGAAAAAGTGACTGAGGGCATTAACCATAAAAGACGTTTTGAAAAGAAAAATAACATCAATATGAAACATTTTGTCATGTTTCATTTCATTGATCATATATTTATTTTATGTGCTGTGGAGCGCTGAAGCTTAGATGTAACTACATTTCAGGAGCCTCATATTAGACCTGTCATTCTCTTTGTGGCTAAAACTAAATAGTGAGGGGGGAAAAAAATAAACTAGATTGCAATTACAAGATTTGGGTTGGATTCCATTGGATTGTGCTTAGAAACTTCAGAAATTGGACTTGGAAAATGAGACATAACACTAACAGCTATTAAAGATGCTGCCTGTGTGACAGATAGAGAAGTAGGAGGTACACCTACAATGTAAAAGAATGCATCTTTTTAACAGTAATGCAATATGTTCACCTTAAATAGACTTGTAATTAAAACTGCCAGTGTTGATTAGATCAGCCATGTAGGGAAGATGCATTTGTATTAGTTCTAATTAAATCTATTTTAAACAAGTAGTTACGGATTGGGGTTTTATTTTTCCACTCCCTGATACAATGACATATATTTCAGCTGCTGTGTATGGCTCCCTGGTAGTACTGACCTCTGCTTATAGGGCTCAAACTTCCTTCTAAGTTCTTCACAGAGACAGTGGTGAGGGGCTGAAATGGGCTGCACAGAGAGGTGGTGGGTGCTCCAACCCCAGAGGTGTTCAAGGCCAGGTTGGATGAGGCCCTGGGCAACCTTGTCTAGATGCAGGCCTGGAAGCTGGTGGATTGATGGGGATGGAACTCAGTCTTTGGAGTCCCTTCAAACCCAGACCATCCTGGTCTGTAACAGGTCTCTGATCCCAGGTTACTTCTGCCTCAGGTCTGGATGTCTTTCCTAGGCCAAACCTGAAGTGTTTTGAAATAGGGTTAGTACAGCAACATGATGGATGGGATCAGGTCACTGTTATAATCATCAGAAATACTTTTTTAAAGGAAAATCAAAGCATTTAACATGACTCAGGCTCTTGAGTTATTTGTTACAACGTGCTTTCCAATAAATATAAAGTTGGCTTAGAAGTTCAGAGTGGAGAGAAGTGGGGTAGGGAAAGGCAGGAGCACAGGGAGCTCTGGCAGCCACTAGCACGTTCTTGCAGCTTTCTCCAGTGCTGGGCGGCATTTCTCACACTAGACATCTTTGAAGGTTGCTGGTAAGGAGCCCAACAAGATACACTGTGTTTTCAAAACTCCCTGTTGGAGTCTGGCACCCTGCTGGAGCTGAAAGTTATCCTCTCCTTGCACTGAATGGAAAGAGGGTTTGGCCCTAAGTGGATATTTTCAGATAAATCAGGAAATCGGCAAATGTTAATGAAGTCCCAACGTAGTGGTAATTTATGCAATTGCATTTTATGCAGGTCAGGCCTCTGAGCAAGCTTTCAGAGGCAAACTCCAGGGGAATGGTACCAACCTGTCACTTGGCTCCTCATCCATCCTCTCAGTGCAGAGCAGGTCTTAGATGTGAAGCATAAACAAAGTGGTCGGAGCCTTTTGGCTCCTCTCTAACAATGAGCGGTGCTGTTGGCCTCCCACCTTCTCATGGACCTGGTGGCTTTGAGTGGGCATGTGCCAAGACCATTTTCTCCAAGACAGAACGTGTCTGGAGCACAGAGGTCCATCACTGGGGAGGTCCCCAAGGTAGGGTGATGGCCAGAGATGTTTATTCACCTCTGGGCACAACATAACTCTGCTGCTTTGGACTGTTATTTGACCCCTGGCAGCCAAGGTCAGGATTGATGCTCATGGCTCTCTCCAAGCCAACTCTATTTTTGAAACAACCTGAGTGCACGGGAAACCTCCAGAAACCAAGAGTGCTGTGTTTGGGCTTGTAATGCAACTGGAAAAAATAAGCTGCACTATGTTTTCATATTGATTTTCTTTCTCCTTGGTGCAACGTTTTCAATTTAAATGGCAGCAGACTGAGGCACAGAATGGGGAGAAAAATGTTCTGAGCTGCACAACTGGGAAAAGAGCCTGATTTTCTGATTTTGTGTCCATGTTATCCAATTAAATTTTGTCACTGTCCTGTGATTTCATGTCCAGGGCAGTATTGCTTCCACAGAAGAGCTAATTATGGAGTAAGATAAGTACAAAAGTGCTCATATTTAATTAAGAATATTATATAGTATATCCAGGAAGAAGATTTTTTTTTCCTAAAATTGTTTTAATTAACATGAAAGAAAAGCTTCTACTGACTTTTTATTGTCGCAAGATAGAGAGAAAATTATTTCATGCTAACATTGGGCTATATTTAGCTTCCATCTCTCTATCTACTGAAGAAAAATTGAAAATTAGTTTATGTTAGATTGTATTGCTCCTTTTTATCTCATAAGGGTTTCCTTCAAGTACCATTAAATAATGATATAATCTTCAGAATATTAGTTAACAGACAATAAATATTTAATTTTTTGTTGTTTGGTTTTGTATTTTGTCCTCTTTATATTTTTAGGCTGAAGAAGAAATTTTCCACCTTCCAGAAACCTGCTATTTTGGACCAGATCCCTCTCTGAACAGGTTGTATGCTGCCCTTTTTGTAAATCAAGCTATCAGAAGATGCCCTTCAGCAGAAGTGTTAAGAGGACTTGGTGAGCTTAACATGTTTCGCCTGCTTAATTTAATTTGGAAAAATTCAACCAGAAAATGAAGTTATTAACAGGTCGGTACATTCAGAGATAAGATGATGTCACAGGAAAGCAGTCAAGTGGGTTGCTTGTCAAAATATAAAATATGTATCTGTCAAAATCAAATGATAGATAAGCTGTGGCTGGGTGTAGGATGCAGCGAAAATAGTGTGCTAAAAATTGAAACTGAATCCCACCAGTCTGGAGCACAAGCTTTTAGTAACTATTGTGGTGATCAGAAATATAACAATTCTGGGGACGTGAACTCTCCTGCTTAAACTCAGTACACGTAATTTCTTGGCACTGGTAGCACAAGGCACGTACATCAGCACTGGACCTCAAGTGGAGAGACCTTGGAAGAGTGGCTATTTCAACATCCCATTAGCTAGGATATTTGCCAAAATGAGGATTATTTAGTCTTTCCCTGGGTAACTCAGGGACCTTTTAGGCCTTAAAATGTGACAGTATAGTCTTGGAGCCACGGTGAAGAGGGTTTCTGAGTTCTGAAGGTGCAGGTCAAAGAGAGAATCCTCCAGAGTATTCTCCAGGAGTATGTATGTATCACAGGCATCTTCCCTCCTTCTGGCTTGCTGTATAAAATATGTGGCACCAGGAGTTTCAAGCTGTTAAACTTGGGAATTTTAAGTGGCAATTTGGAGTCTCGTATGAGCAAAGCAGAATGGGCTATTCATCAAGGAATGCAGTCAAACTCCCAAACACCAAAATGAAAGAAGTGTTATTAAAGTGGGTGCTGGAATTGTGTTATCATTGAATTGGGGAAAATTATCACATCGATGTGGATCTACATCCAAATTTGCACGTTGCAAAATTGAAGTTTAAGATGGTAAACTCTGGGGACAGCCCATGAAATCTGTCTGCTCAGGATCTTCCATGAGGCAGAGTTTAATTGTGAATGGGAACACTCAGAGTTAGCAGAATACAAATAGTGGAAGTCCTAAATAAAATGCTGCTCTTATATTTGAAGGCCATAAGACCTTCTTCAGTTATGCCACCATGATATTTCTAATTAACGCTTTGGTTCAGATAGTTCCTAAATCTCAGCTCCAGAAATATTCCTCACCAGGAAGGAATTAGTTCTAATGTGTTGTTCTGATGTTAAGGGTTTTCTTTTTCAGTATTTAAAATATTTTAATCTAAATTTCTTTAGCCTTACCTTCTAACTTTTGGATTTTGATTCTTTTTCTTTGTGCTTGAATAAACTTATTGCATAGCAAAATATTTTCCTCTTTTGCAAATGAAACAGGTGGAGTTTAAATCTGTAGGATGGGTTTTTAAACATTTCAGTGTGGAGGGTTTATGGATTTTTCCTAAGTGGATTCCAAGGGGTTTTACCTTAATATTTTTAGTGTGAGAATACCGGAAATGATTTGTTTATATTTTTTATATATTGACTTCCCCAATACTGTATATAGAGGAGGCAGGAACTTTCTGATGCTTCATGTTATCCTTCATTTTATGTACTCAAGGATCACATTTACCCTTTGAGGCTTCATGCTGTTGATATTATATGTGTGATGCTTACTCTGCACCTTCATCATTTTTTATTCAACATTAATTATCATGGTGATACAGAATTATCTGTATTGATGCCATAGGTAAGTTCATGACATCATACTTATCAGCTTCTAAAGATGAACATATCTGGTTTGGTTTTTGGTTGGGTTTTGGTTTTGTTTTGGTTTTTTTTTTGGGTTTGGGTTTTTGTTTTTTTTTTTTTTTTTTGTTAAAAACTGAAAATAAATCTCAAAGCTCCCAGCATGAGGAACTTTGGTTTTAGACTTGTGTAATGACAATGCCCTTGTAATTGAAATAAAAAAAAAGAAAAAGGAAATTTGGGAGACTATTAGTCTACATGTGGTATACTTTGTTCCTACATTGCAAATAAAAAGAATAATCCAATGACACATTTGGGCTGAAAAATTCTTTGCTGCACATGTTTTGTATATGTGGGTTTATTACAGAGATCATGTGTCTTAATTAGGTAATTTATATTGTTATCCAAAGAAGATGTTCTTCAATTGGATACACAATAAAAGTTTCAAGAAAACTTGTTAATCTTGTATTTACAGAGATCAGTGCATGGATACAGAATAAAATCAGCTATGAATATATCTTTACATGCTGGTACAGTTACCTATTAGGTTACTTACTAGATGATGTACTATAGGTAGGGATTTTATTATAGTAAGCCTTTTTGCTTTTCTTCCTGAAACTGAATATATTAACCCACTAAATGTATATTTTAATGCAAAACTGAAAGTTTAATGATAAATAATAGTAGCCAATAGAGGGAAGTTCAGGCTGTCGTTTTGTTATCTTGGACAATCTGCCCCCCCTTGGAGCTCTGATGGTTCAAAGGGGTAAGGGTACCTAGAGCTTGACATCTCCTGGGACTTTTCTGCCTTCTCTCCACAAAACATAAGTGAGTGTTTGGTTTCCTTGCACTAATCTGATACTGTTCACCCAGAAAAGGAATCTAGTTATTGCTGGTTACGCTAATTAAGATTTCTTAGGGTTTTCTTCCCCTTTGTCATTAAACTGGATTTGAGCTTCACATACCCTTGCAATTACTTTGAATTTCCAAGTCTCCTTGCAACTACTTTGAGAAATCTGAAAGCTAAATGATTCCCAAGTTTAAAATATGATGTTCCCTAGTTGAAAGGCAAAAGGCAATATTGTTACATTTGTATTCTGATGAAATTCTTTATGTACAATGTAATTTTTGTCTCCATAACAATCTACTCTTCTTCTATTAGGGATTAAGCCAGCCTCTCTATTTCTTCCAGATCTTTGTAGCAACTTTTTTTTTTTTCATTGAGAATACAGAAGGAATTTGAAGTGTGTGTCACTGGCAGTAAAATACAAGTTTACAGAGTTTTTCTTCTGTTTACTGTAAATCAATTACAGAACAGCAACCCATGGCATTAGTCCAGGAAACTGAGATTAAAAAAGTTAGGAAGGAAAAAGATGATCAGAAAATTCTGTTTATAAATCTCAACAAACATCTTCCCTGCTAAGCAGTGAGGACCTGCTTCAGCTGCCTTTGAAGTCAATGGGAAAACTCCCACTAGCATCTTGGAGCTGTTGGTTCAGACCCTTTTTACTCCCATTTGTGACTAGTTTTGGGTGGGATGCAGTGAGATGTTGTGGGTGCAAAGAACTGTAACCAGTGGGATTGGTCCAGCTACCTTGGATGCAGTGGGAACGGAAGGTGAAGAAGGGAGGTTAATTTTCACACCTCATCAGACCAATTTCCCTATTCATGGGAACCCAACAGCAAAAGAAACGTTGCCATGTTGATGGCCAACTTGTTGATGTGTTACAAGCCCTAGCTGCTGTCCACAACTCCATTATCTGAACAATGTTGGCAGTGTAGCCTAGAACTCTGTTGTAATTTGCTCTCCTCCTTTCAGTATTTATAAGCCTACAATGTTGTAAGTTTTTACTGTGGGTGGACAAGCAACATCCACTCATATCAAAGAAGATACAAGTACAGATAAATATAACTTTATACATTCATTTTTATATAACTTATGCAAATGTATGCGCAAGTTAGTCACAGTCCCCAGGCTGGCAGCAGATAACTGATGTGGCCATTGTTGCAGCTTGGTTTGGACATGTGTGTTAACAGATGATCCTGCCACCTTTAAGCAGAGCTTTGCACATTTGTGCTTGCCCTGTGCCACTAAAGCAAGGTTGGGCTGGAAGGAAATGGCAGGATGGGAGAGAAAGAGGAGCACAGGTCCTGGCAGTTGTTCATTTCTACTGTCAAGGTAGGGCTTAGACTTACTGTGGGTGAAGGCTCCTTGTCTTTTCCCTCTTGAGGGCATTAGCATAAAGGGTTAAAGGCTGAAAACTAAGGAATGACCCATGAGGGGTTGGTGTGTGTGTGGAGCATGGCCCTTGCTGGTACCCAGCTCCTTGCTCAATGCCTCAACCCTCCTCCTCCTGTCACAGTGGGATTGGTGGTCTCAATTCAGGTTAAAATAAAATTGCTTTCTCCCTACCATGTCACTGTTGGCTCCAGGAATGACTTATTTGACTTAACTCTTTCTCTTAAGCACTACCTGACCAGCTTAAAAAACCCAAATCAAAGTATATATATGCAGCATCTTGCTGTTCATAATGTAAGGGACCTTCTCTCTTGTTCTCCAAAGAGTGAAGAAAACAAAAAGGTCAAATGTGTTATGCCAGGTTCAGTTGTACAATTAATGAGCTTAATGTTTACTCTTATTTTAAACACCTTTAAATACCTTGGTCCCTGCTGCTTAGATTGTAGGTTTTAGCTTATGAATTTTAATAACTCCTATTAATGGTGCTATCTTTATTATATTACTTTGTACTCGTGATCATTCTTTCATCATAAGATCTCAAAGCACCCTAATAAAACACACCAAATCTTTGTAAAGTGTATAAATTTCAGCCTATAGAGTTTATGTATCGGATAATGAGAATGAACAGTCTTTCCAGAGTTCATTTCAGAGCTTTGCATTGATTCGCTGCAAAATTTAAACACTGGGAAAATTAGGCTCCAGAAAACTTGACTCCCACATCTACCCACTAAATTATGGATCTCTCTACTCCCCATTCTGAATTACAAGTAATCTTTGAAAAATTTGTATTCAGGAGTCTTCAAATATGAATAGCGATAATTATATCAATATTATTAATACGTGCTATTAAAAGACATAAATCTACATTTTCAAAGCTTTGATGTGCTTACAAAATGGAAATTTTAAATGAAAGTATGTTTTAAAATCATGTATGTATTACAGAAATCTATTAAGATTAGTCTCACAAAGATCTGCATATGCTTAGAGCAATGACTCACGTGCTACTGCAATGGTGAGCTGGGACATCTGATGGAACAGACTTGCTCAGTATCTCAGGTTTTTTTCTCAAAACATTTTTGAGGGTTTTAAAATTGGTATTTGAAAAAATATTTTTTTCCTTGTATATGTATTTATATGTGATTCTTAGGGTACTGAAGCTGTGAGGATTGCTACCTTGAGAAGCTATGGGCTAAACTCATACAAGATCTCCATGGTGGACTCTTATCTCTCTAATAATCCCACCTGTCAAATTCAGACATGCTGATTACTGTAGATAGCATTTAAGAAAAGTTACATAGGTCTTCTCCTCCTTCCCACGTCCTGCAGAGTTCAGTGAGAGCTGGTTATTTTCCAGGTGAATTTCTGACTTTGAAAGGATTTTTATATTTCAACTTTGTCAGTTCAAACTGGAGCATCATTACTCTTTCTTTTCCATTTGGATATTTTAAGACCCTTAGCTAGTTCAAAAACAATCACAGAATTTTAGAGGTTGGAAGAGACCTCATTGTGGGAGAGATCATGGAGTCCAACCCCCTGCCAAAGCAGGTTCCCTAGAGCAGGTCACACAGGTCGGTGTTCAGACAGGTCTGGAATGTCTACAGAGAAGGAGACTCCACACCCCCCCTGGGCAGCCTGTTCCAGGGCTCCATCACCCTCACCCTGAAGAAGTTCTTTCTCACTTCAGTGTACATCCTCCCATGGTTGATGTATGGACCTCCATGTGGTCCAACGATACAGTTGTTAACTTTATTTGACATTATTAATTGCATTCTGAAGGCTGTCTTTTTATTTGGAGGTTGCTGGCTAGGAAAATCAAAGCTAACTAAGCTGTGAATCTCAGTGCTTCCCTGCTTTTAATGCTGGTTTGGCTGTTGGGAATTTTAGTCTAGAGGTGCATGCTTAAGAGTCTGTCTCTGACCAGGTTGCTGAAGGCAGAAAATCACCAACAGTGAAGCAGAAATAGTTTTGAAGAGCAGCGTTGCTCCACCTCTCTCTTTTGCACTAACCACCAACAGCTGGAGAGCAGGCAGGAGAGATGCAAGAGGATCACATCCCATGGATGTGTGTGCATCGGTTTCAGGATGAATAAATTTTCCAGGGGAAAAGTACAGGTTTTTGTTTCCTTTACTTGAATTCCTGTAATTAAGCAGAATGGAAATTTTAAGATGTCAGTGTGAGTCTTTGACAAGTGTGTGAATGTTTGTCTATTCAGTTGATTTATCAGATCAGTCATGTATTTTTTACACACAGCTATGGTTCCAAAGATCTGAGCAAAGCAGCTTAGCAGCAACAGGGAGAGGCCCTAGTTGTGGGGGATAGGAGGAGAAGCAGAGAGAGAAAGGGACATTTGTAGATGACAGACTTTCCACTATGACTTTGGATCCTGGGATCAATGGTTTCTGCCCTTTTCAGCAGAAGTGCCATGCAGGGCAGCATTATACAGGAGCATATAGCATTCCAATTTATAGCCTGTATCTGTCTGGCCTCAGGTCATAAGTTGTTGGATAATGTTTGATCTCCTTCAGAAGTCAAGGAGTGTCCCACAGCCACCTTTATTTTCCCCACTCTTGCATCTGCTGAAACATCTGGTGGTGGCTAGTGCTAAAGACATGACAGTAGACGTGTTGGGGAACCAGTCTGGCTCAGGATAAGAGTTTTTATGCTTCTCTGTGCTGCATAGCATCAGGGGATCTGGAAGTCTTTCATGCTCTGACCTTTAGCAAGTTGAAATGCTCAGAGCACAGTTGTCATTGAGTAAACATCATTTCCTGCCTAAAACTTTGGGAGGCATTTTTTTTATTGTGTATACTTGTAACTACTGATTAGAAATTAGGCTTTTAAAATCTTTTACCTTAGACCATCAGTATTTTAGCATAAAAAAACAAAAAACCACCCTTTTTTCCTCAGTGTTATAGTCTTGGTTGTTGCAGTCATGTGGGAACAATGTTGAATAGTAATCATTTACCCGATTGGACGGGTTAGTTTTCCTTCAAGTGAGGCACTTCATTTTAGCAGTGGCATCTTCTCTTAAATGGTTATTTAGAGAAAAGCTGCAGAAGATAGTAACTTCACAGAAGGGGGGTAAAAAGAAAAAAAAAAAACCACCACCAAAAACCCAAACCATAAAAGTTGGAAGGGCTTAGAATAAATTATTGCATGTCATTCTGTGGGAAAATCTTGCCGTACGGATGCTGTGTTGTTCACAACGTGAGTGCCAGATCCACTCAGCTCTGCTTTGCACTTCTGTCACCCTTATCACTCATGAGACGATACTCTTCTACTGTAAGTGCTACCCCCAGCGGCATGTATTCATTTATAGGACTTGCATACTTATGCTTAAGTCAGACACCCAAGAGGCACAGGATGAATTGACAGTATAGGCAGATGCTTTCAGCAAAGGAACTGGGATGTTAAAAGAGCTTTAGAGTGGTTATTGTTTTGCCAGGCAAATCCATGTACTTGTCATCAAGGTGTTCGGGAGTATTTCAGCCTCGTCGTACAAGCTGAATACAAGAGCTGTAATCAAGACTTACATCATTTGGTGAGACAAGACCTTGAGGAATACAGCGAAGGGAAATGTGCATAATTAGAACAGTTCAGTTACAAGGGAAAAGGGGCTTTGATAGTGTTAGAAATGCGGCTGAAACAAGCAGTCTCCATTGCCCTGTCATCAGGCATTAGGTGGTAGATGTCAGTGGGCCGGGGAGACCAAAAAAAAAACGGAAGGAGTGTGTGGTTCCCTCTCCCAACCCTAAGGAAGCCATCTAAGGTGACCATCTGCTAAGCCACAAGGTGGTCTCTCTGTGGATAAACACCGAACTGGAGGTTAAAGGCTCGTGAACCAGAAACTTAATTTGAAAAAGGAAGTTTGTATTCATAGTTGGTCAAAGAGTGTTGAGAAATGAGAGTGCAAATTATTTTAACCTCTCCTCAGGATTCCCATAATGGGAGATCTTGATGGGAAGAGGGTTCGGTCACGATAGCCATGGTGACAGGGAACCCATCGTGGGTTGTCGAATACGTTAGGGTCAATGTGCTTCCCATGGTGCTTTCCATGCTAACATCTTTGTCTCAATCCTTCCTATAAATTTTACTTAGGGAAAAGAAAAAGGTTCTCTACTGATACCCATCCTAACATCTAGGCTGCTTTATTTATACTTTTTACAAAATATTTATCACTGCCATAGTGATAACTAACCTAAAAAAAGAGACGACATTTCAAAGCAATTTGACCTTGCCTAGACCCTATCTAGAGACATCTCTATTCTTACACATATATTATTGGCAAATGTTTCAAATTTTTGAGTTTGCAGAGCAAAATGTTCAACATCCCCGGGATTCTCAAGCCATGGGAGTCTGCTTTCCGCTCAGCACTGAGTAGGTTACTGGGCAATACTTAATTTTTAGGTGTCTGAACTGTTGTAACTATCCCTGGACCTTAAAGTGCTGCGAATGAATGACATTGTTCCTCTCTGCCTTTTCATTATTCTATTTATTACAAGACAAAGCTGGCAGTTGCAGCAGCACAGAAGTAGGGTGACTTCCAAGAAATGCCATTCAATGGGCGTTGGAGGAAGGGACTCGGGTGCAGCTGTAGAGCTGATGCTTCTCCAGGATGTTAACACCAACTGGCATCACTGGCATTCATTTTTCAGGTGAGACTATGGCTGGAGCTCTACCTCCAAAAGCCAGCACCGCAGCTGGGCTCTGAAGGTGAGGAATTCTGAAATTAACTTACTTAATGATAATACAAAAGTCACATCTAGGCATTTTTTTTTAATTGAGGCTGGTGCTTGAGCGCTGCTGGGTGCTGTGGAACGTGAGCAGCGCTATGAATACCAGGAATGCTAATAATGGGGTCCCATTTCTAACTTGGGAACAAGCGTTTCATTGCGTGCACATAACTTCCACGGGCAGGAATTCCTCTTGTCTTGCTGGATGTGGGGTGTGGTTCTGTGTGAATAACCCCGGTCCTTTAAAAGCCTACTGGAAGACAGTCAAAGAATTGTTTCTTTGCCAATAGTCGTAGTGTGGGGAGGCGCCAGGCTCAGGTTTTAATCCTGCAGATGACTCCAGAGAAGAGAAGGAGGTAAATATAGAGTGGAATCTGAGCCCTAGGTCTTTGTTGGTTTTGGGGGTTCGGTTGTTGCTTGGGGATCTTGGGGTTGTGTTGTTTGGGTTTTGTTTTTAATAAACAATTTAATTTATCAGAATTTTCTCTGGAAACGGTTGACAGCTCATCTTGTTGCTTGTTAATAAGGCACTAATTGACTCTCAGGCATTTAATACAGAGTGCTAACTCCAATAGCACAGAGGAAAGGCATCGAAAGGCCGCATCAGCCTATTGGGTTTGCACCGGATCCCCACCTATTGCTGTCTCAGGATTCCTGAGTGTCACAGTTGTCATTAGCACATCTTACTAGAACCTTCAGAACTACCCTAGGATGGTATTGAGCCAATCTCACAGCCTCCCTGTGGGAAGCATGTGGTGGCATTCTCCTCCATCTCCCTGGCTCAGTGGTCCTGGTGGTGCTGTTTCAGCTGGTGTGGTCCAGATCGGGTCGGTGGCCACGCTGCAGCGCGCGAGGCTCCTTTTCCTGACCCTTACACAGCACACAACTCCCAGGGGGGCTGGTGAGGGCTGCAGCTCCTCTTCCTCTTTGCTCTCTTCATCCTCGATGAGTGGAGATTTGATGCTTTTAGGAGTCTGGCCTTATATTTTAAACCTCCATGCAAATATGGTAATAATAACTAAACTGTCATTTGCTTTTGCTGCTGTATAGCATGTCTTTAATATGATTACTACCCTTAACGTTTAAAGGAACTTTGACAGTTATGTAATCCCTTCAACATTTAAGTACAACAGGAATTTATTATTAAGTGCAGTGGCTGGAAATGGAGCATTTTTTTTTTTCATTCACACTATAAACAGTTATGTTGGATTAGTAATCCTGCTTGTCAGAGTTGTTCACTGTTTGATATTAATCAGTGGGTTTATGAAAGGTGCAATAGCAGGCAGAAACGAATGGTGAAGAAGTTGTAAACCTTGGTTCCATAAAACCAGACTGTATCTAATGCTTAGGTTCACCACGTTTCTTGCAGTGGCCATTAGGTTAAGGGGAAAGAAAGTACTGTGTTATGGTAATGGTAGCCCTAACTATCTTTTGATAAACATATATTTAATTTCTCACTATATAAATGCAATAGCAGGTAGTGATGAAAGCCAAGACATTTGAGAACATTTTTATGTTGTTTTGCAAAAAAAATATGTTTCAGACTGTTGCATAGATTGAGCATGATACAACCCAACAAAACCCTTAATGATCAAATATTACATGACAAAGTGAAGAACATCTCCTTTTGGTGCTTATCCACTATCAAAATCTTGTGCAAATCACTTCACCTGAATATTTCTACCTAATTTGTAGGTTGTTATCTTTGAGCTACATAATTAATTTTTGTGTCTAGCAAACTGTGTTGCAGCACAGCAACACAGTTTGCTTTTTTTTCTTTTTTAACACTTCTGAATCCCTAGTAGATGTTCATGCAGCACGTGCAGAGGAGCCAGGTCCTTTGGTTGCATATGTCATCTTGCGAGATCTTTAGATGATCAAAGTGAAAATGACACCGTTGTAACGTGAGACGTCTTGAAACAGTGCATAATAAATTACCATGATTGGTTAATGAACATACATGATTAATGAAACAAAATATAGACATATAATAAAGGCTTTTCTTGTAAGTGTCAGTCATCTTCCTTGTTCAAGTGCTTCCAGATAGGTCCCTTATACACCTAACATAATAGTTGACATGGATCCATATGTATATAGTAATATACCATAGTGAAATCAAATTGCAGTTTATGACCTCTCCATTACATGTGAAATTAAACTTTAATAGCATATTTGACATGTTTCTATACCTAGGTTTGTTTCAAGTTAGTTTTTTTTCTGCTTTCATTTAAACCCTGCTTCTTACAACTTTGTTTTGGGTTTGTTTTTTTTTAAAATAGTCTTCATTGAATACCATTTGTCTCCATTAAACTATGTATATCTTCCACTGATCACTTTTAAGCAACATGGCATTAGTGGTGTTTTTTTTTAATTCTCATCTCTAAATTTAGCTTTTGCTTGTGGTAGGATCACAAGTGTCAAAAATCTGCATCTCTGCCTCATTATCAATCACTGGGATATTTTTGGAGAAGGCATTTGATTTGCCTCGTCGGACCTCCTACCTAGCATCACAGAAGGCTGAGCATCAATAAAATTAACTTTTGTCACTCAAACCAAATTGGGCTGAGGCATTCTTGCCAGAACAGCTAATGTGTGTGCGAGGAGGACGGCTGATCCCTGAAAACATTCAAACCAGCTTTGCAAATGCAGAATAAATGAATTAATCCGCTTCTGGGTGATGTCCCAGGGCTTTCCTTATGTCTCAGATGAAACCCAACAGGAAGGCGATAGATCACCCACGCCCTCAGCCAGTGAAATGAAAAGGCTGTGATCCTACCAGAGGTGTGGAGTGATGGTGATGGGGTAGACCAGACTTTTGCTCACCCTGTCCCAGTTTGCAAAACTCTGCTCAGCTGTGCCTCACCTGTGGCAGCCTTGGAGCTGTGATTTAGTGTGCAGTCGCTCTTTGCTGAGTTCCCTGTTGCTTCAGAGGAAGTTGCCACAGCTCCTTGCAGAGTACAGGCGTACCTCTCATCTCCTGCCAGCTCCTCTGAGCGGTTCCTAGCAACGGGATCACCACCCTCATCGCCTCCTCCCTTGTTTGCAGAGTGGGAGCCACTCTCCGTTCCAACATCTGGAGATCTGGGCTGCAGCACGGGGGTGTCTGGGGTTCATGTGCTCCCCTTTTCCCGTGGATCCCAGCTCCAGTCATGCTGGGAGCCTTTCCCATTGAAGCCCAGCATGGCTGGTTGTCCTCACTGCAAGGCAATTAAAAGATAACAAGAAGTCCCAGCTTTCCTACAACGTACTATTTTTAGCTTGAGATTGCACTAACCACGGTCAGGGGAGGTGGATGTATCCTGCCTGGCTGCATCCAGCAAATCCATGCAAGAGAGAAAGTTGACTTCTCTCAAGCTTTTTGGCAAAGGAAGCAATTCTGTTAAGTTTTACCAACTCTGAATGACTTTGTGTAGTTTTTAAGATAGAAAGTGAGGATTTGTGATTGAACATCCATATTTTATTTTTCATAAATGCCAGCTCATCATCTAGTTATCATTCCTCTTGCCTTCCTTTCCCAAATTTGGTTCTGGTGCTCTAAATTGTGTAATTATATGTGATGTTATCTCCCAAAGATGTCCTCGGTGAATCCAGACCTGCTGCCTCCTGTGAATCCACCTGTAGCCCATTGGTATGACCCACATCCATATTGACTGAAGGATTTTGGCATTCTCTGAATTGGCAATGATGAATCGCAGGATTTTTGTGCATTTCTGGTATTTTTGTTTGTTTCTTTGGGATTTAAGCTGTTCCATAGCTGCAGATTGCCACAAGAGTCACCTGGTCCTTTTTTTCCTTACTGGTGAAAATAATACAGTAAAGCCTTCCAAGAACTGAAGAAACCACTGAGCTTTTTATCCCCTCAGGAAAAGGTAGCAATTTATGGAGAGACTGCAAAAAGGCAGGATTAGGGGATTTTAGAAAATGTAAACCTTTTTCCTTTTGGGGTTGCATAGGCCTTTCCCAAGACGTCAGTCCTAAGGAAAACATGCTACTGTAGCCTAGATGGATGTAAAGTTTAAATTTAAGTTTGTATAAAGTCTGTACATGTGCACGCTAATGTGCTCAGGGATGGGTGCTGTCAAATCTCTTAGTCATTTAAATGGCTTTTTTCAGTATTGTCTGTGGTACAAATATTTAGACTTTGCTTTGCTTATAAAGCCAGATACTTCTTGAAAATTTTCATGAGTATTTCCCTATTTCCTGAGCCTAGGAAAGGCTTTTCAAAGCCTAACTCAGCTTGTTTTATCTCAGATAATGTTATTTTAGTGTACCTGGTGAGACTGGTGGAACCTGTGCACGTCACTGGAAGGAGATAAATGCCTCAAGCCCTCAGCTTTTTGCAAACATTTTTGAAAAGGGAAAAATCCCTCCAAAAAAGGACAAAAGAATTTCTTTTAAACCCTTAAGCAAATGAAATAAAGTTTCACTGTCATTTTTTTAATAATATTTCTCAAATTCTAATTAATGAGTAAGAATGGCCACATGCAAATTCAAATGAAATTTTATTACGTTCTATCAAATGAATGGAAAGGGACATGAAAGGAAATGGTCTTAAGATATCAGCAGAACACTGACTGGTAATAATGCTAATTGGTTTCTCTCTGCTCCCACACCACTATGGATGCTTGGATAAGTGAGTTGGAAGGAAATAGATAAACATATTTAAATTGCACTCCGCACTGAGTGAGAAATAGTTTCAAGAGCTATTTCATGGCCAAAGATATGGGCCAAAATGTTAAGAATGAGAACTTTTTATAAACCAGTTATCATTCTTTCAATGTTTAGAAAACCCAAGCTTCAATTTGACATTAAAAATTCATTTATATTTTTGCAACCTTTGTGGAATTTTAAAATTGCTGTTAATGCAAGGACAAAGTTGGAGTACTGCAATGAGCTATTAAAAGCTTAAAGAAAGATGTCTTGAAGACTTAAAAAGTCTCCTCCACCATGAGGAGACTGAACAAGGACTGTGTAGGTGATGGGGGAATCCCAGAATACGTGGGTCTTTTTCCTTGGATGTATAAAGTCTTTTGCTACTGTAGCTCCACTTCTGGAGCTTGTCAGATTGAAATTCTTGCAGTACTAAAATTGGGGCCATCTTCTATTCTCTACTGGCCTCTGAGATGCCATGGTCCTGGTGTGGCTCATAATGTCTCATCAAGTGATGTACTCTACTCTTAAATATACTTCTAGCCAAGCTCCAAAACTGAATTAGTGGTGTCATCTTTAAACACATTTTACAGCAGAAAGTCAATAAACTGTGTGAAACCTAGTCCAGAAGACAATATCAATGAGAGCAAACTATCAAAAATAGAAAAGACATCTGCTTCTTGGAAACAGTCTCCCTTCACTACTCACCCATGGAAAACACAAGTAATTTCTAATGTTTGTGTACTACCTGTTTTTAACCCTTTAAATTTATTCCTTTGTGACTGACTCTATGCAGACTCTGTCCAAAAGGAGTTGTACTATCACCTAATTCTGTTTCCTTGAGGTTAAGAATACAGGTGGGTATCAATTCAGGGCACATTTATTCAAAGGTTAGAAAGTACACTGAACTGTTGTCTAGTGTAGACTTTATTTTAGGAGCAAACATAAACACGAAGAAACTATAATCCTGGTGTAATGTAGGAATCTAATTAAGACTAATGAGGCAACATTAAATTTAATGTATGATGCATTTTATATGCCTTACCATTAGAGCTGTAGCAAGCTGTTCGTCAGAGCATTGAACTTTGGTGAATAAGCCCCTTAAGGCATTGTTAAACAATCTGGGCTCAGGCCTTCTCCTGACCATTAGATTGTGTTGGGCTTGCAAAGATCTAGACTTAAATGGGAGTTTGGGGGAGTGGGAGAGGAAGGGGAAGGACACCAGAAGTTCTGACCAGCTTTGAGGGTCTCAGTGAGCTGATAAAAAGGGAAGATAAATGGGTGGCTGCTTGCAACACCCTCAAAAAGGTGGATTGGAAGTTGAGAGGGTGAAGGGTGANGGTTTTCCTTGTTTTTCTGGTTTTCCTGGCTTTCCTGGCTTTCCTGGTTTTTCTTTTTGGTTTTTCTGTTTTTTTTGGTTTTTCTGTTTTTTCTGGTTTTTCTTGGTTTTCTGGTTTTTCTTGGTTTTCTTGGGTTTCTTGCCTTTCTGGGTTTTCTTGGTTTTTTTTTAATTCTTTTTGTTAAACTCACTAAGTTCAGTAAGTTCCTTACTTGTATATAACTGTGCAAAAAACGGGAGCAGCGCTCCAGGTTTAGATCTCACCCTCTCAATCCCTTCCTCTCCATACAAAAAAAACCCTCCTTCCATAACATGAACAAAACTTGTAACAGTGATTTATCACACAGCATTTCACAGGCTCTGTCGAAGACACGGATGCTCAGTGTATTGTCGTGGCATTCAAGCAGTGGCTTTGCAGGGCAGTTCTCGAAGGCGAGGGATTTGGATGGCTCTGTGATAAACCAAGATTGGTTTTTTGGAGGGACTTCTAATGAGTTGACTTCGTGGTTTTACAATATAATCTGGCACTGTGGTGCTTGGAAGCTCATGGATCAGAAGTGGAGACTGTAGCCTGGATGAATTCCTGGGCTCTGGAGTCCATCGGTGGTTGCCAGCTGCTCTTAGATGGGGCCAAGCACGAGAAGATGATGAGGTAAGGAGGAGTAAGTGGCTGTGGGGAGAGGGGGTTGGGGAGGGCTGATGTCAAAGTGCACTTCAACTCTGCTGCTCCAAAAGCTGAGGTTTAGCCTACTACATCCTGAAAATTCATTCCAGTTTATATTATTGCATGTGTTAGTGATGACTTGAGTGTTCGAAACTTTGAACTGTCAAATCTACACATGAAATGGGAATTTTTGTCTTTTTTTGTCTTTTTTGTCTTTTATTGTCTTTATTTTTTTATTCACATGGAATATAGTCATAGAAACCTGTAGTCTGTGCTGGAAAAAAAATAAAAAATACTGGAAATGTTCCTTGATAACTAACTTGCTACAAGAGGTGTCATAAGTGCAAACAGAAAGTTACACGTTTAACAACAAACAAGTGTCACATCCCAGTTTTGAACTAGATGCTCTGCAGGGAAGCTGGTCCAAGGCAGAAGATCCAGGCAGGGTGACTGGCAGTGGTACAGTGAGAGGACTGAGTGTTTGGGCTGAGTTTATTCCTTGCAGAACCATCAGAGAGCACCACGAAAGCTCAGCTGGAGGCAGAAAGTAAAACAATGGGGGGGTGGGAAGGAGTGATGTGGTGAGCAATGTGTTCACAAGTGCTTGGGTATTGACCTGACTCTGTTGCCATTGAGGTGTGGGTGGGGAAGACAACTTCAGTGTGAGCAGATGTAGACTGATGATGAGTTTTTACAGTCCCCCAGTGTGGGTGTAACATCACAGGATCACAGAATTTTTGGAGTTGGAGGGGACCTCCAGAGCCCATCCAGTCCAACCGCCTGCCAAAGCAGGTTCCCTAGAGCAGGTCACACAGGTCAGCATCCAGATGGGTCTGGAATGTCTCCAAAGAAGGAGACTCCACAACCCCCTGGGCAGCCTGGCCCAGGGCTCCATCACCCTCACTGTGAAGTTCTTTCTCACATCAGTGCAGAACCTCCTGTGGTCCAACTTGTGGCCACTGCCTCTTGTCCTGTCCCCACAGGCCACTGAGAAGAGATTGGCATCTCCCTTTGTCTGCCACACTTCAGATATTGATAAACATTGATGAGATCCCCTCTCAGTCTTCTCCAGGCTGAACAGGCCAAGCTCACTCAGCCTTTCCTCACAGGGGAGGTGCTCCAGACCTTTCTTCAACTTTGTGGCTTTCCTACCATAACCCGCGCTCCTCTTTCCTCTCCACATGTGAACAAGCTTGAATGTGTGTTTTATGCTCTTTGCCTTTGCTCCCTGCTCAGCACTGAGCAGAAGGTATACAGAGGATGCATTTAAACCAGGAGTTATGGTGGTTTATGGAAGTAGACATCTTCTGTGACCCCTCCATTCTTCATCCTCTTGTGCTCCATGCTCGTCTATTCATAGAAAAATTCCTATCTGTGGAAAATATCGATTTATTGCTGAGTTCATGAATTTATTTTCATTTTACTTTCCCTTCTCTAACTTCCTTCTCCAGGGCTTCAGATGGAGAAGGGTTTCATTAATCCTGAATCCTGACCTTTCTGTTGCCTGAGGTAGAAACATGTGTGCTTTTCACAACACGTGTATGTCTCACATATTTTCCTTTTAGAATTTCATCTTTTCCTTTAAGATGTGTCACACTTTGTGTTCAGCTTATGTCAGCTGCATGCTCTGTCCTGGGGTTCCTATGTTTGAGTCCTCTGGACCATGATGCTGGGATGTTCTCACAACTCGGGCTCACCAGTCACACAGGGCAGCCTGAGTCCCACTCTGGGGCCTGTAACATGCAGATTTGACCAGCTATGGTTAAAGTAAAAAGGGCTAAGACATTTCCAAGGCTTCTAAGTTCCTATTGCTTGGTATTTAAATTAATTCTAGGGAAAATACAACAGACAAACCTACCTGCCTTTCCTGGTCATGTATGAGTGTCTGGATTTAGGAGATGTTGGGAAGAAATTCTTCCCCCAAGAGCTGTCGGGGTGTGGAACAGGCTGTCCAGGGAGGTGGCTGAGTCCCCATCCCTGGGTGTATTTAACAGATGGGTAAATGAGGTATTCAGGGATACTGTTTAGGAGAGGACAGGGATGGTTGGACTTGATGATCTTAATGGTCTTTTCCAACATTGTGATTCTGTGAAATGGCTTTTCCTTTACAATAGAGTCTTGCTCTCCAGTGCTAGCTCTGAGCCAACCGTGGTTTCACTATAATTTGGGATTTGTCTAGTGTGTTGGCACAAATAAATCAGGATGATGTTAATCTCAGAATAAAACCAGTGTTTGGTCTGATAAAAAAATCCCAACTCAAACACCTAGAGGAGCCTCCAATAGAATTCATAAATTGCTATGTGGATCTGGTGGCTGTCAGAAGTCCTTAGTTATATTTACTGCTGGTGTGGCCAAAATGCAGGGGAACTGCTAACTGTGCTAGTGGGGTGTGGGCTGTGTTCTCAAAATCCATCTGGCCATTGCTTATTTCATCATCACAGTAAAGGTGGTTTTTACATAAGTAGCCCTCCAAATGAAGAAAATAGGTGGTTCTTGCCCAAAAGTGCTGCAGGGCTTTATACACCTTTCCCCCTCTCACTGGGGCTGGGCTCAGCTTCTGTAGGCACTGAGCTGGCAGAGCTAAGGGTTAGTTTTAATCTGCTCTCTTTAACCTCCCTGTTAGGGAGCCTCTCTTTTAAAAAGTAAATCACAAGCGATGAGCTGGGAGAGACTGATACTCCCCACCTCTTCAATAGGTAAATTGCCCTTTTAGAGGAGTGATCCATGCTCCTGTCCTCATTTTTCATATCTCACTTAAAAAAAAAAAAAAAAGAGGGGGGAGGGGAGAAAAGAAGAAAAAATAATCTTCCAGGGACTTTGACTTAAGCAAAGGCACTTTAGAGTCTTTTTCTAATGTCATTCTGAAGTTAAAAAACAATTTGACTTCAAGGGAGATACGGCCCAATTTTTTAAAAACTTAATAGGATTAGTCATGGGAACTATTTTTAGCAAAAGTTCAACTTTATCCATGTATTTTAATGTGGGAAAAGTGTGTCCTTTTCCCTCTGCTAATGTTTGATGTATTCCAGCCCTCCTGCGAGCGTGTTTGAGTATCTTAGGGGCTCTGGAGTGGAGGAGAACTTCCTCTCGGATTCTCTCTGTTTTCTTTCGTGAAAATGACATTCCTAAGCTGTTTCACTTTCTGACAGGAAATGGAGCCTTGCCAAAAATGATTAAAGTCCAAGAAAGCATAACAGTTCCAAAGCTGCAGCAGTTCTTTAGGAGTCCCGAGTTTGACATTGTGTCAAACAAATGTGAAATATTGTTTAATAAATTTGAATAATACAGGGAAAGGGAAAAATGGTTCTTGGCTTATAATGCTGGTGCTCTTTATTAAGTCTGTAAAGGACTGCCTAGCTCTAATAAATTGAAATATATACATAAATATACTCGTGCATGGATAACAGTTTAATATTGCAATATATAATGAACAGCGCTCATGCACCCCCCACGTGCAGACAATGATTTATATGTATGTAGGACCACATACATACATATATATATATTGATATGTGTGTGTGTAGATCCACTCACAAGTTTGTATATATTTATACATGGAATTACCATTTGTAGGCAACTCCTGTGCCTGCTTCATATAAGAAATATCATAAGTATTATTTATAAGGTGTAGCGTGACATTATGGCTTTATAAAAATACTAATCTAATGCTAGATAAAATATAATTTGTTAACAGCTCTTAATTGAATGTTTGTTTAAAGGCTGTGTATTGTGCAGTGTTTACTCATGCTGAGTAACACCTTATCATGTACTCCCAGTATTGTTGGAAGCTCAGTGAATGCATTGGGAATTGCATGGCAGCCCATTGCTCTGCCTCCTCTTCACATTGAGGTGCTCAGGGAAATGGGTTAGGAGAGGACAGGGATGGTTGGACTAGATGATCTTAGTGTTTTTTCCCAACCTTGTGATTCTGTGAGCTCTATCAAAATGAACCAGACTTCTTAGAAAATTCTGTGCCTTCAAGCCCTGTCTTCAAAAGTCCTGTCAGCATCCTGTAGTTGTAAAATTACCTCTCAGACCACCTCCCCCCCACAAAACCCCCAACTTTCCCCTCAGTGTTTGGAGTTGGCTTCCAGTCTTTAGGGTTTTGAACACACTGGGTTCACTGAAATCACATTTCCAAGTTGCTCTCTGACCACAAGACCAGGGCTTTCCTTTTTTATTCTTTTTCCTCTTGATTTCAATACAAAAGCTGAATTTACTTCACCAGACTCCAGGAGCTCTGAATTTAAAAAAAACNTCAGCATCCTGTAGTTGTAAAATTACCTCTCAGACCACACCCCCCACACACCAAAAAACCCCAACTTTTCCCTCAGTGTTTGGAATTGGCTTCCTGTCTTTAGGGTTTTGAACACACTGGGTTCACTGAAATCACATTTCCAAGTTGCTCTCTGACCACAAGACCAGGGCTTTCCTTTTTTATTCTTTTTCCTCTTGATTTCAATACAAAAGCTGAATTTACTTCACCAGACTCCAGGAGCTCTGAATTTAAAAAAAACCCAAACCAATCTAATGACTCAAGATTCAATAAAATCATGGCAGTTGGCAACTTTACTGGAAAACATAGAAAGTTGCATTGTCGGTCCCTGCAAGAGAACTCTGCTTGTTTCCCCTCTGTCAGATCCATCGCTGCTCCACCAAAATGTATCAAATATTCAAGGACTCATAAAAGAATAAAAATGTTCCACTGACACAGTCTCAAAGACAAGACATTATTTAAGGGGGATGTGTTTCAGAGCAAAGCTGGAGAAAAAGTGACTATTTTTCATTCCTTGGATGGGACTGGTGTTGTTTGTTTAAAGGGGGGAGTCTTTATCAGTTTCCCAACGGCATCTGATATTTTACATTGGTAAAGTTGAGCCGGGACTCTCCCTGCCTCCATCCAACAAGGACAGCAATTCACAGTTACTTTTCAGACAAGCTAAATTGATCAGACAAGTCAGTCAATGTCATTGAGCGCTATTTGTCACTTCATAAGCAGCTACAATCTGCCGTTCTATACACGCAGGAAGGACCGTCGAATAAATCACATCAACCAGTGGAAGTAGATAGTATCCCTTCATCCATAATTGGTGCGGTCCTCTCCTGTCACATTTGCTCATTCCCCACCATTCCAGCCTGGATTGACACTGACAAAGAAAGAGCAGCCGCTGTCAGAGGCGCTGGAGTCTGCCTGCTACTCCACTCTCCTCGCTAATAGATATCTATCATAATATTACATTAACATCACACACACACAAAAAAAGAGGAAATCAGACGTATAACTCCGCTGTCTGGGTATATCGATGACATATGTAGGGGTCTCTCTTAGGTTACAGGGAAAGCTGATTGATGCAAAACGAAAGCTTCTGATTAAAACCACTTACCAAATCCATCAGCGGTAGGAATATTTACTGCTGCGTGAGCTGCTGCTAATTTCACAGGCAAAGGAAAAAAAAAATAAAAAGAAAATAAAACCTGAAGGAAGCCCGGTGGTTTGTTGTAAACAGCCCTTCTGGAAATTTGTTAATTGTTACTCTCTGCTGGTGCAAGGATTCTTTATGGACTTCATTCCTATGAAGGGATTGTAAGGTGATATAATTGCCAAAACAATTGAGGAAGTAGAACACTTTGGAAAAAATATTAATGGCTCTTTAGCATACAAAAAAGTGCTCAAAACTTCTACCTGGTACCAGGTTTTCCAAAAAAGGTGTTTTCTAAGTCACTAGAATCATAGAATCCTAGAATGATTAGGGTTAGAAGCGACTCCCAGAGGTCATCTAGTCCAACCCCCTGCAAGAAGCAGGGAAACCCCCCAACTAGATCAGGTTGCTCAGTGCCTCATCCAACCTGGCCTTGAACTTCTCCAGGGATGGGGACATCTCCACTAGATGTAATTAACAGAGAATATTTATTCAGAAGGTGTGCAAGGCTACAAGTATTTTATTTTTTTGTTTTCCTGGAGAAAAGCTGACCAGTTTCTTCCAGGAATATGAAGAATATGTTAGATTAATCAGCTCGCTCAGCCCTGGTGAGAAGTCACAGTGGAATACCCAAACTGCTGGGTAGCCCCATGTAAATCTCTCTGACAACCTGGAGGCACGGCTCATTTGTTCAGTGTTTGGTTCCAACAACACGATCGTGGAGGTAAATACCTTGTTTGCTTATGAAAAGGTTGTCACTGAATATGTAATTGCTGAGAACAGAGAATGGTCCCAGGTCCCCAGAATGATGGTGTGGGCCCTTTATTTTGGGGGAGGAAAATTTTTTAAGTCAGCTTGCTGGTGTGTAAGCAAAGCTTTGCATCGCCTGTCATGTGGGAAAGCGGTGAAATGTTTGTTTTTTAAAGGTGCTTGGTATAAATGTCATGTTCCTGGCTGGAGCCTTTGCTGGGCCCAAAGGCAAAGCGTAATATCAAATGATTCTTGCAATTTTTCGTCTGGGACGTCTCTTGACCCGTGTGAGCTGATGATGAGCAATTTTTCCTCTCTGTGTGGGCTGCTTTGCCTCCTGGTGCAGAAGAAGTTGTCCTGAAAGCATGCCAGAAACCTGAGTAATAGGTAAGCCCTGGAAATTATTCTATCAAAGACTTGATTCTGTTCATATTAACATAAATTCTGCTATAAATACAGCTAGCGCTCAGCAGAAAACTCAAAGCAGTAGATCATAAATGTGTTCCTCGCTGAATTCAAGACTTTGACTCGTTTTTCAAATGACTGTAATAGAAATGTTAGGCCTAAACCAGAAATGTGAGACAAATCATCGTGCGATGGAGAACTGAGCAGCATCCCGAGGAGGCAGCTTACATAGGAGCGCATTCATTGTCAACATCTGATACTGAAAAGGTCAATAGTTAATTAAATAATCCATCACCTTAGGATAGAGAGCAGTCCTCACTTCTGACAATCAATGACAGAAATATTAAAAGGTCAGAAAATGAGTTACTATATATTGTGTTTTCTTACAGTGCATTATAAAGATGTGACTTGAGCGGGATGGGCACGGAGATAGGTGGGAAGAAATATTTGCTGTCGCCCAAATATTTCCTTAAATGCTCTTTTACCAGGCGACTTTATGTGTGGGCATCTGAAATGATGGCTCTGAGAGATGTAGTAAAGTTTTATATTGACAATTTAGGACTACATCACAGAATTTTTAGTTACTTTGGGTCTTGAGAGGCAGTTTTTCTGTGCCTGTTTCCCAGAGTGATTTTAGGGGAGTAAATGAAACTCATTCACTGACTCCTGTGTCTGTCCCTGTGTACCAGTTCTCAATTGCACTGTGTGGTGGGTACCCAGTTCCAGGTTTATCCTAATAAATCATTGCATTAACTAATATAGGGTGATATTTTAGACACCAACTGTTTCTAAACAAGTTATGCTGAATGCAATAATGGTGTCACCACAAATATTTTTGCTTTGCTGTTCACTACAGGCTTTTCTTCTGCTGAAGCTCTTCCCTTTCCTGTCTGTGGGGCTGTCCCTCAGTTGTGTTTCTCAGATGATGAATGTTGGTGGCTTGGTGTGTTTTACCTTTCTCAAGACATGGTGAAGTTTTCTTCTCACTTTCTGAATGACAGTTGTGCTTTATATAAGGAGGGAAACAACTGAGCCAGGTTTCAGTGTCTCGTGATGCTGGGGAGGGTTCCTTTCAGTGTCTTCATCACCCCCTCCATGAGCCCCACTTGCCCTACTCCATGGACCTGCCTCTGTGCATCTGCAGAGTCAGGAGGAACACTCCTACCCAAAGGAAAGGCTGCCAGTTAGGGTGACAGATTACTGAAACAAACTGCCCAGAGAGGCTGTGGAGTCTTCTTCTCTGGAGACATTCAAGACCAATCTGGACACGTTCCTGTGTGATTTACTCCAGTGATCCTGCTTGGGCAGGGGGGTTGGACTGGGTGATCTTTGAGGTCTCTTCCAGCTGCTAATATTCTGTGAGTCTGTGAATGCACTGTAACAGGGATCTTTCCTCTTCTTGTTACTATGCAGTGTGGAACCAACATGTGCTTGTTAATGCTGTGTTTCTAAATTTTCTAGATTTTCCACCCCTGGTATGTAGCTTTACCCTGAGCATATGAAAGTCACCGTGCTGAATCCCGGCAAGTGTTATATGATTATTTTATCTCTCGCTATAAAGCGTTTGGAAAGACTTTGTATGAGAGGCAATATAAAAATAAATTGAATTGAACTATGGCTTCACCTTCCCACTTTTTTTAGTGCAGGAACCTTTAGAGCAAAAACTGCAATATAATGACAAAGGAGGAGATTAAGACTGTGCCATGAAAGAGGTGATGCTACATGACAGGTCCGACCCTGCGTGAGCAGTTTGGTGGGTTTGCAGTCGGCTGTGTATTAATTAGATTTTAAGCATGTTCACAACCAGGGGGGGAAAAAAAACCCAGCAAAACCCCTGTTTATGTTTTTAGTGGGAAGGTTATTTTAAGCCATGAGAAAGGTGTTAGATGCTATCTAATCTGGTGTATTTATGTAAACAAAGGTCTACCTGATGGTTGTGCAAACATCTGTTCTATTCCTACCTAACATTGCATGGTTCATTAAGACTTACCCCATTGGCCTCTGAAAGGCCAGTTCTGGAAGCACAGAATCTTACTCACAGAATTCACAATTGCAATTATTTGTCTTTTAAAAGAAAATAAGCTTAGGGTAATGAGGTTTTGTTTTTTAAAATTTTTTTTCTTCCCCTGTAGAAATAAGATTTTATGTTTTACAATTCAGGCTCAATAAATTACCTTAATAAATGACTCCTGGTTCATGAGAAGTGCTATATTTTGACAATATCAGCCAACCTTTCCATTTGTTTAAGCAGGAAAAGTGGGGAGCCAAAATAAAGCTGTTAGAGAAGAAATCTCAAGAATGTTTATGAAACTCTGCTTAAGCTACATTTATTAGGAGTCGAAGCATAGTCTTAATTTGTCATGCAGAATTCCAGGGGAGTGAGTAATTTCTAGAGCTTCTCTAAATGCCAGGGCTTAATATTTTTCTGCAGCAATTTGTTTGTAAACATGGAGTAAATTGTATAGGTTGCAGTGTGACAAAAAAGGTACCTAGGATTTGTCATCTTCTCCTAACAGCTGTTTGGTTTATTTTATAGCATCTCATGGGGTTTTTCAGATAAATGCGCTGTTGATGGCAAGCAAAAGCACCCTGAGGATCTCTGATGGTGGGCATGCACAAAGTTTAACTGCAGTAAGCTGTTTGTCAGGGATTTGATCTCCAATGGATCAGCTCCCCTGGGTCTCTGCAGTTCCCGGCAGGGTGTCTGTGTGTCACCTTCAAAGCAGCCCATGCTCAACAGAGGCAAACTCCAGGCAACGGATGGTAATCTCCCCTCTGGCAAGGGTGCTTCTAACATCATTTTCCTGATGTGAAGAGGGAAAGCACAGCTTCCCAAGGAGGGTTTTAAAGAAAGTATAAGTCATGAGTTCTACTTGTCAAATTGCCTTGTGTTGCAGGGACATTGGATATTTGTTCCTTCTCTCCCACCCCTCGCTCATCTTGGGGTGTGCTGTAGCAGTGGGCTTCAGGCTTTTATGTAATGGCCTGTGGCCACTGTGTTAGTGAGCAGTGGAGCAGTAGGGATGTCTCCAAGGAGGAGAGTAGCTGGTGCTGAGGACCTCAGATCTACTATGTGTACTTTTTAAGATTTACCTTGGACTGAGATTAGTCTGGTCCCATGGACTTGATCCCCTGTGTGTGACCAGACTGTATTGGATTTGCTCTTGGTGTGCAGCTGCATTTCAGTGCTGTTCAGAGGGCATCCAGTGTGTGGTTTCCAGGTGGCCCTTTGCAGTGTCTCTTGAGGTGGGTAGAAGGCACTGGGTATCTTTGGCTTCACTCTGGACTGAGGTGGTGCTGGCAGATGCACACGCTTTGATGTTAGTCAATGTTTTGTGGTTCTTCCTTATGTCTCATGATGACCCATGTTCTGTGGACTCTTCAATTAGGCACTTCTAGCAAGTTTGCTGAAGTTCTCCTCCACACTTCCATACCCTCATTCACTCTTTATGCAGTAAGTGCCACCACTGCTGTCACTGCATCCACAGACTCAACATGAGTGAGCCACTAATCCCAGAAAACCAGTTCATAGAGACAGCTTGAGGCACGCATCGCCTTGGGAGGACCATGAGCCCTCCTCTGCTAGGCTGTGCGTTCTCATATCCTTTCAGAGGTTTCTCATGGCTTTGAATAATGTGGCAGCACCTCCTCATCTGAACCCATACATCAGTTCTCATGGTCTCCTGCTCACTGGATCGATTACACCATGTCAGACTAACACAGCAGAAGTCATCGTCTGAGGGGAAAACCCACTCATTTCTCACCGCATTCCCAGCCCCTTCAGAAGCTCTGCCAGCGCATGTTAACTCTGATAACGTTAAAGATACTGCTTTAATGAAATGAAGGCCTTGCTTGCAAGGCCACAGTGAAGTTCTCCCATCCCTTGTTTAAATCCAACATAATTAGTACAGCTACAGGCTTTGTTGTGAGACATGCTGAAGTATAATGGCTGCTATTATAGCAGCTCGCAGGAGCAAAGATATATGATATTGAGCGATACGTCAAGGAAAAATAAACATGTTTCACTTCTTCATTAGATAATGTTTATTTATAGCACAATATATATCTACCTCCACTGTACCATTAAAGTTTTGACTGCTTTTTAACTATAAAATTTGATATTGTTGTGGCAGCTGCACTACTCAAATGATTGCTATAGTACAGCTGTTATCAAAGAGTAAGATTTATAGCTACACTACATGGTGTAAAGATATGTGCATATTTACTTTGTGTTTTACTACTTGTGTCCTATGCTTTAATGGCACAAGGTGAGATGAAATAGTGAAATAACAAACTCTTGCTGCTGCGAAGAGTTTGTTATTTCACATATTTGTTATAAACACCAAACTTTAAGTAAATTGTCCCTTTTGGGACAATTTACTTAAAGTTTGGTGTTTAATTTTCTATTATGCTGACAATAATAAAAAAAAGAAAAGTTCTCTGCTAGTTTTACTTTAGCTAAACATAGTTTACATGCTAATAGCAATCATGGGTTTTCATCCTGTTTTTATTTTTCAGAAAAGTTCTCTGGAATGAAAGCAAGAACCACATGCTTGAAGAAACTTGTCAAGCTATGTGATCTCCTAGGTAAAGAACAATATTTTAACCCTTGGTTAGGGTGGGGCAGCTTCCCAGTTGGATTTTTGCTAGGAAAATTATTGGGTGAATATGTGAAAAAGACATTGATGTTCACTTTTATGGGGCTGCTGTCACACATGGCCAGATCTTTACAGGTGCAGGAGCCCTGCCTCGGGTATGAAAACCATAAGAATCAAGGGAAGGGATGATAAAGTCTGTCCAGCTCAATGGCAGATCGTGACCACCACTACAAAACTCACTCACAGCCAGACCTGGGCTTTCCTGCTCAAACTTTGAGCTCACTCACAGGTCTTGTCTTCATTGGACAAAAGGTTTAAACAAAGGGTTTTCAGGGAGGTTCCTTCTTTTGATTTTGTCAATGACCAGTGTCTTTATATGCATCCTTCCTATTTTTCCACTAATTGGATCTCACTCAATAAGGACTTTCTAATCAAAAGGTCCTGGAAGCAGAATTACATTATTTCATGAAGGCTGAGGTATTTCAGCAGAAATAACGTGACATAGGTCAAGTGCAATGCATAGTTCTGTGTGTAAGAGAACTTTAAACTCAACCCTTCCATTAAACTCCAAAACCAGGGGGAAACAAAAGGAGAAATTAAACTATAGAGGAATGATGAACTTTATATTCTTAATTAATTTCTACAATGCGCTTTGAGTACTTTTTTCTCTTTTTTTTGTCCATGTTGACTCCAATCAGTTTGTGGCAAATTCAGTCATGTTGCCCTGGTTGTAAGTGGTGGAAGAAGGGGCATCAGTTGCCCTTTATAATTCAGTAAAGAGTATTCCTCTGTTCTCAGCTGAGCAATCATGTTTCATTTCTCACCAAACTGTTATGTGTGTTAAATCTATTGCTTTTTTTTTTCTACTCTTCTTGCTTTGTTTGAAACATTAAATGCTATCTAATCCAACTTGCTAACTCCATCCCCATTGCCTTGAATTTGTCCTGTGCCTATGCCATGTATGTGTACAACTCTGTTGTACTTTTAAAATATTGGAATGAAATCTAGGGTGTGTTTGGGGTACATCCAGCTGAAAGTGGAGAGCTGGGTGGTGCTTTGCTCTGTGCAAAGCCACGGCTCTGCTGAGCACCTGATAACTGGATGCTAGTCTGTCATGGAAGATGTAGTCTGCACATCATGGGACAGGGACACAAGGAGTCTGCTAGTTTTTAATACACTATACTGGTGATTTTGACTTGGTAAGCAGAATGACTCACTGTGTTATGGTGTGTTAGCTCAACATACTGTTTTCTGCCCCTGAGTATATGCACACTTTGAAAGCTATGTTAAAATGTTGTGAAAACAGGTTTTCTCATGAGGTCTCCTTTCCTTCCTGGATTTTCTCATGTCATAAATCCAATAATAATTGCTTGTCTTGATATTTTGATATTTTGATATTTTTTTTTTCTGGCATGGAACAAAAGGCTATGACAAATTAAAAAAAAAGAAGGAAAAAGTCAACTTAACTTGGTGTCTTGTAAAAGATTTGGACTGGGGTTTTCATTGAGGTTTAAGAAAAGCTTCAGGCTTCCTATTATTTTACCTGGTCATCCCTACCATGAACTTCTTTTGCCTTAGGCTGATGCCCTGTAGAATTTACTTAAGCACTGCTTCTTATGGAAACTTTGACCAACAGCTCAGTGATCACTGGAGTCCCTAAGCACAGACTGTACAGGGAGCTTACAGGCTCAGTTAATATGCAAATTACTGCTAATTAGGCAAACAAGCAACCAGTAAAGCAGATCTGGCAAGTGAGTTGACATTAGATAAAGTAAATGTGATAATTAATAAACTGGAAATTTGGTTGTTCATTAGAATAGAAAATCCATCAATTTAGCTGTGCTTGATCAATAGCTGCTGTCTTTGTGCATTTTGGCTGAAGCTGTACCCATCCATGTACTTCTGGCACCAAAAATAAAGGCATTTTTGTGAAAAACCCACTGCTTAGGCTAGATAGACAAGCTAGGAGGTATCAGTCCTTCCAGTTCTCAACAGGTTTCTACAGAGGTGGGTCTCTCCCAGAGTAGAGACCCACTCCATAGGTGTGAGAGAACAGTACTGGAGATGAATGTACCTTAAAGGAGCTAAGTGTTAGCTTTCAGTGCTTTCACTGCTTTTTTTCCTTTCTGCCCTGCCAAATATTACTGAAGATCAGATTTTGCAATTACAGAGTAACCACATTCTAATCCTGGGTTTTCCTGCTAATCAGAAACAATTCTTCTGTTGTCAGCTGTATTACTTTAATTTGTTTTGTCTTAACTCTCTAACAACACTTAAGAGAAGATAGATGTGTAAGAAGTCTCAACTCTTGTTCATGTTGGGAAGCTTTTCCACTGACCAGACATTAACAGTAATATTATAATGTTACAGGAATGCTCTGTAAGCATATTAAGTACGTGAATATTTGAGGTTCAGGGAAAAAATACAAACCAGTAGCTTTGCTATAAAGGCTTGTGCTTCATCTGTTGAGTCCATTTTCTTTATTTAAAAAGTAAAAAAAGAGAGCAGTAAAAAAGATAGAAAATAAGTAGCAGAAAAACACACTGAAATAACACACCCACTGAAATAATGAAGCCATAAACACAAGGAAAATTTGTGTTAAGGCTACAAAAATACTTTACCTCAGTACCCTTGGGGCTAGTCTTTACAAGACACATGGCCTTTTTCACTTTATGAGAAGAATCCAAGACGCTAAGCTGTATTTCCAAGGCTGGGCAATACTTAAAGAAAATAATGCAAGACTGCTATGTCTGGTCTAACCCAGGACCCTGAGTCTATATTCAGGAGAGTTTTACAGGCAAAGCCTGGAGCATATGCTTGACTTGAAGTCTATCCATCATCCAGCTGATGATGCACATCAGTCCATTAGCTGATGCATTATAAAGCTGATTCCTTAATAAGGGACCGTCCCAGAGCAGTCATTTGGAAGCTCAAGTGTNCCATCCCTGGAGACGTTCAAGGCCAGGTTGGATGAGGCCCTGAGCAACCTGATCTAGTTGGGGGTGTCCCTGCTTCTTGCAGGGGGGTTGGACTGGATGACCTCTGGGAGTCACTTCTAACCCTAATCATTCTATGATTCTATGATTCTATGATTCTATGATTCTATGATTCTATGATTCTATGATTCTATGATTCTATGATTCTATGAGCATTTCAACTGTGCAACTGTTTCTTGGGATTGAACAAACACGAGACTCCTAAGGCAATAACCTGTTTATCCTTTCTCAGGCTTCGTGCCACTGCGTTGTGCTTTGATCTCTGAGATTTCCATCTCTCCTTCTACCATCCCTTTTCCTCTTTATGTTTGCCAAGGAATAAAAGAAGCCCACCTCTTGCTCCCACACACTGCTGAGGTGATGCAGAAATATTTATAGAATTAGCACTGATTCTGGTTTGTATCCACTGAAGTAGTGATACAGTCTTAATGACTGGACAAAGATAGCTCTAGGCTTAGTAATATTTATGCTATTGTTGTCTTCTAGGTCTTAGAAGTCCTTTCCAGTGTCAGACAAAATTAGTATTTCCTGTGACTGAAGTCAATGAAACTCTTTGTGTGACAGAGTACTGCTGATTATGAATGGCAACGGTATATTTTAATGATTATGGCCATATTTTGACCATAAGTACTCTGACATCTCAGCGAGCGCCAGACTTTCAGCAGAGTCTGAAGCTCAGTGCCTTTGATTCTAAATCTTGTGGCCAGGTTTTGTTTTATTTTTTTCATACTGAGAGCTGAACACCCAAAACATGCTCAGTGTCGAAAAGGGAAGGGAGGCCTTGGGGAAATCCGGCTCTGTGCCTTTGGCAGCCTCGCCGCGGCTGATGCACAACTGGCTGACGGTGTTGTTCCTCCGCAGACTTCCAGCAGAAGCACGAGGGGTAGGGATGCTCTGCAGTACAAGGAAAGCAGTGCACAGTGTTGTCTTTCAGGGTGGAAAAGTAATGACTGTGTGTGGGGGTGGCATAAAGAGAAATTTGGAGTGTTTTTAAGGAAGTATCTCTTTCCTCATGTCCCACGTTATGGCTGTAGCATTATCTGATAGAGGAGATCTCATCATCTCTTTGAACAAAACGATTCTTGGCAGCTTGTTGCAAGTTTATGATGCTTAAAACCATGAAGAGGGGGCTGGATGCTGCTGTGAAGGTGGCACAGCACTGATTTCACAGGACCTGTCTCCCCGTTGATGTGACGAGACTGTGTGTGCTGTACCAACACCGTCACGATCCTCCTACTCCCCTCCCCATCCTCCTTCCCACTGAAGCAGTTCCACGTTTTTAACGACCTAATGGCAGGAATGAACCTTTTGGGCTAATTTTTGCTATGGCAGTGGCTCTCCTTAGAGATTCAAAATGAAAGTTGTGTCACCTTTCTAATCACCTTCTAATGACAGTGCAGCAAAGCCGTTACCAAGTTGAATTGAAATGATTTTCCTTATGTGATCACATAAAAGAGGAGAAAAGCTTTCAAATTATGTCTGTAGACTCTTGTATTAGTGACAATACTGAACACATACTGCTATGAAAAAAACATTTATAACCTCTTAAATTTACTATATCTGATCTGGCATTTGCTGCCTATCCGCTGGTGTCCATATGTGTGTGTTATACATCAGTGTGTGTATTGTATAGAAGGAGGAAGAGGGCTGCACAACTAAATCCATCAGAAATTCATATGATACAATACCAGTCTGCTCCAGTGCTGTTCTCAGTGTCCAGAAACACTCTCCTTTCCATAAGGGCCTCTACAGCTGCTACAGTTTTCCAGAGCTTCATTCCCACCCCAAAAGGGGAGGGTAAAAGTGCCTAGAAATTTACTATAACAGGGCTGGCTTGGGATATTTTGAGTTTTGCTTGGAATTTTCTGTGAACTTCAATTTTTAAAATTATTCTTTAAAGATATTTTTTATTTTTATTTTTATTTTCTTTATGGTTTTCTTTGGTGGTTTTGTTTGGTTTATTTTTTTCTTTTTTCCCTTGTAGGTTAAGTAGGATGGGAGAAAGTCTGCCTCAGACCCTTTCCACACACATAAGGAAGGTCCATTTGCAGGCAGTAGGTAAGATGATCCATTGTGTGACACCACTGAGAGTTATCTGATATCATGGGGGTCAAGGGGCCGTGTGTCCAGCTTGTAAATTTTCTCTTTCACACTGGAGGGGGAGAGAGATGGTGCTCACTGCCCCTTCTTCACTGATGTTATTATACCAGAGATTTAAAGGATGCAAATTTGTTACTCCTGCAAGGAAGCCCAAGGCAAATGCCAGATTCTATAGAAAATATGTCTTCTGCAAAAGAAAACTAAATCTGTTATAAATTAAAAGCTTTTTGTAATGTGTATTTGCTGCCTTTTGTTTATCTCTGGTATTCCTCTACCTGAAGTGACCACTCAAAGTAACATCTAAAAGAAGTCAAACGTGTGTCAGTTTTTTGGTCTGCTGTTCATGGGCCTGCAGTTTTCTTAACAGGCATCTGAAGATATTTAAATTCTTGATAATTTTCAGTAAGTGCCAGGAGTATGTGTCAGTTGTTAATATCTGTTTCTCAGTTATATGTGCAAATACCTCAATTCTGGTCATAGAAAACTCCTAACAGTGTTTTGGGTGAGTCACACATGAAATCCTGGAAACTGCCTTTAAATTAACATGAAAAAATAGAAGAGAGATTAAATTATTTTCCAGCAAAAAATTAACATTCATGAATAAGCACATCATTTTCAAAATATCTCATGTGTTTTCTTATCCAAATGTATCAGTAGTCAGCATGGTGGAATTCAAAATAAACTCTTCCCTGGTTTTGCTGGAATGTTTGCACTTCTCAGCCACATGAGTAGTAGAGGACGTGTGGATTGGGATTTGAAGCAAGGGTGGCTTAATGCATTGCAAAATACACCTTGACAGAGGTATTAATTCACTGCAGGTTTACTACACATGGAATCTCTGTATTTTTATGGCATGTGCAGTCGACTGTAATGCTATACTGGGCATCAGAGCTAAGTAAGTATAAAGATATACTGTATTTCTTAGTTTGTGTCAACAAAATCCTTTCAAACTTGCATACCTCCAGCTTAAAATCTTTGACTCTTATTGCATTTTTGTTTGTAGCATTTCTGTCCAAAAATAATATTTGTAACAGGAAAATGAAATGACTAGGCTCTTTTTTTTTGTTTTGTTATAGTTTTAAATCGTTTAACTCTTAAGTGTCCTTGGAAAGTGGACAGAAGTCTAACAAATAAAGTTAAGTTCTCAGAGTATCATCAGCTTGCTTTCTACCCTGTTCTGAAATTATTGTGTTGTTTTTTTTTTTTTTTTAAACTGGACTGTTTCCCAAAGGCACCATGAAATTTCCCCTTGCTGAGATAATGTCCCTCAGCAGCTTTGCTCAAGTCTTTGGAGATTACTCCTGTGCCAGGACCGCAGGCTCTGCTGAGTAGATCAACAGAGGGTTTTGTGGACAGGGCCAAGCAGGGCTGATGAAAGCCAGTTGTGATATGGATGCTGTGTAGATGTTTTCAGACCCTACATGAACCTGAGGTAATAGGTCCACCTGAGAAGAAGGCCTTACTCCCATGATCTTAGTGGCATCCTTTGTAGCTCCACAAGCTCCAAGCAGTTTGTAATATGAGCAGCCTGAGCTTCTTTCCCCTTCAGAAAGGTTGCCTAAATAAAGGAATTCAGACATGGAAGATCTGTTGAGCTTTGGTTTGTTGATCAGAGGTCTACATTTTATGAATGAGGTGGGAACAGGACTGGGTCAGACTGGTGTATTCTTTGTTCCCTTTGGAGGTGACTCCATAATTGCTCTGACAGAGGAATGATCAGGCTCACCCTTCCCAAAGAAGACAAAGGGAATGATTGTCCAACCTTTTTACGTACTGATGAGTAGTTACTTACTATTAGCTGGCAAAACACGTTAGGAATTGGAAGAGATTTTGTTTGACAAAATAGTTTAAAATAGTGGCTGCAATTGAAACCAGCTGCTGCAGATATTAGCTTTTGCAGTAATGTAATTAAAATAATAATCTTTGCACTTTCTATAGTGCTGCTGCTACCAAGGCAAATGACTTTCATAAATTTATTTTTGTAGAATGAATCTGAAAAGTGCCCATCTCCGAGGTGGACAGATGCCAACCAGTACATAACATATCGTGTAACACATTTCAACTCATGGTTCAGAAACGTCTTGGGATCCAAAGTATCCTTGAATAGCAGACAGGACCTCACCTTCTGATGTGTCACTCAAAAGGTAAGTTGTATCTGACACATAGGTTTCTTTAAACCACTATATAATTCGTTGCACTTATGCAAAGAAGTGCATGTGGGATCGGCGGCATATGGTATATTAAGAAAGAATAACACCAGATTTAAAAAAAAAAAAAAGTATTCATCCATTAAATGGTGTAAATTAAAGTAAGCTGTCAAAATGACAGCACAATAATGCCATCTTTGCAATATCACATACTGCAGCATAGTTAAATCTCATCACTTTTTGGGAAAGAATTACAGATGAGATCCAAGAAAAAAATAGGTTTTGAAATGCAATTCTTTGTTAGTTAAGAATCTTCATTGCTAGCCAGCATCCCCCTATGAACATAAAGCACCGAATAACCATAATAAATCATGATAATTTATATCACAGCTAATTCTGGGGAAGTAGCATCGGGGGTTATACTTCAGACACACTTCATATTACTCAAACTGTAATTATTTTCATTAAAATATAAAATTGCTTACAGTTACTCGAAGCTCACGGTACTGCACATTTAGCCACGTACACAACAGGGCCACAAGAGTTCAAAATAAGGAAAGTCAAGTGTTAAATAACAGCGCTTGACTCATACTTTTTAATTGCATATCTCGGTAGAAACAATCAATGTACTTTTAATATTCCGTTTTAGTGAAACGTTGGAGCGGCTTTTTCAATCATCCTCATGTTGATTAGAAGTCAATGTCAAAATAAACTTGAGGAAATACTGTTAGGTACTTGTAAATACAGCCTCTCTAATGGCTTGTGCGTGTCAAGAGGGCAGGTTTTACTTCAGGAGGAGAAAAGGCAATGCCTCAAGTTGGTGAGAAGGCAAGCAGTGGAAAGCTGGAGAGTTTGAATGTTTTCAAGTGTAATAATTTATAGCACTACTCTCTCTGTAGTGCCTCTCTCTAACAGTCTCAATGAGTTCTAAAAAGGATCGTTAATTACAGCCTCCAACACCTCTGTGAGGTAAATGCAGGTGGAATGAGGTGCTCTGCACCTGCCCTATGAACTCCTGCTCAGAGGCTCCTCAGAAGATACAGGGGCTGCAGGCAAGGCTTCCTCTTATACCCTTAGTCTTCAACAGGGTGTGATGGTCCATAGGATCTCTGCCTTATGGATATGTAATGGTTTTGATCTATTTTCAGGTATCTGATTTTCTTGTCTGTATGGTCATCTGAGCAGCAGAGATGTTAACCCATGAGGAGTGCATTTAGTGCAACCAGGCTGGGGAAGAAGGAGAACAAACATTCTAAGGAGAAGCTGAGGGAGCGGGGGTGTTTAGTCTGAAGAAGTGGAGGCTGAGGGGAGACCTTATCCCTGCCCAGAATGACCTGAAAGGAGATTGTTGGAGAGAGGTTGGTGATGGTTTTCTGCCAAGTGACAGGCGATAGGACAAGGGGAATGACCTCAGGCTGTGTCAGGACAGGTTCAGATGAGATGTTGGGAAGAAATTCTTCCCCCAAAGAGCTGTTGGGGTGTGGAACAGGCTGCCCAGGGAGATGGAATCCCCACCCCTGGATGTACTTAACAGATGGGGAGATGAGGTGTTCCGGGAGATGGGTTAGGAGTGGACAGGTATAGTTGGACTTGATGATCTTAATGGTCTTTTCCAACCTTGTGATTCTGTGAGTTGGACCTACTCCACCCCACAGGCATGATAGTGGGGGTTTGTCAGTCTTTTTCTTTTCCTGTGTTTTTTAACAGCTGAATGAAATCCATTCACTCAAGTTGAAATTGTGCTAGTTCTCTCTTCTGCATTTTAAAATTTGCTCCTTCAAACAAAGCCACAGAAACTCTGCATCTCTTTGCATCTTTGGGACAAATAGTGGGGTAAGGCCAAATGTGAGGCTTCATGGCTATGCCAAAAAAGGAAAGATGAGCTTTATCAACATACACATTGCTCACTTGGTGGAAGCACTCCTGAAACTTAATCCACTGCACTAACTGAAATTTTTATACAAGTCTGATCAGGATCCAGAGTGTCAGCACAGTGACAGATCATATTTTAGTGTTCTTGATCTAAGCAAAAACAAGACACCCTAAACCTACCTATATCAAACCAAGAGTCAGCTACTGAGTAATAAAATGTAGCCTAAACCCACTTTTCCTGCAGGATCATCCCCTATTTGCTGCAACAGATGATATGACTGCAGGAATGAATCAAAGCTGGAGACACAGCAAGGTTTTAAAGTCACTGCAAAAGTTACACGACAGTGGTGGATGATGCAGAAATTTCCAGAGAAAGAAAGCAAAGTTGAGTTTTCAGTTTTGCAAATGTCCCCTGAAGTCAGAACATTACCCCAGCCCATATTTTCAGTAGTTGCACTAGAAAATAATTATAAAATCTCCAGTAGCCCACCTCTTTAATATGGCAGGTCTTCTCCATCCCTGTAGATACTATCAAAACCCTGGAAATGTTTTGTGGATTATGTATATCTATGCTAAAATTCTCTATTCAGAAGACTTAAAGGTGTCAGGTAGGTTGTCTGAAGACTCTTGTACCAAAAGCTTTTGTCCAGATGACTTTTCCATGGCAATTCCAGATGAATTTTGAGTTCCTTTTGAACCTTAGGCTCCTTTCTATATTTTGTTGTGCTTTTGGCATCTTTCTTACATTGCACTTCTAATTTTATTTTAAACTAAGACAACTCTATCCTTTCCAAATCAAACTGAAGTGAATCCTCAGTATCCTGTAATACCATAGTGCTTTTTGCCTTGTTTCTCCTTAATTGGAACAAATTATTTCTGTAACACTAATAATAGAGGGACAGGTTNGAAAGGGAAAAAAGGGTTTTCAAAATTTGGAATAAAAAAAAAAAAAAAAAGAGATGTGGGCTCTAGCATTTAAGACATGGCCAGTTGGTTGCCAGCTGCATTTCCTGACTATGTCACAGTGACCTGGAAGCTAGATTTGTCTCCTGTGCCAGCCCAAGCTGAGCACCGTGGCACTTGTACGGTCCATGCCCAATGCCTCTGGTTTTGCCTCAAAGAAAACCAGCTTTGTGGAGAGTGCAAACATCTCTGCATATAGACAACAGCTTTCCTAAGGAAACCCAAAATCCACAGTGAACACTAAATCCAAAATATAAAATATCAATATCTACAAGATCTTTAATGCATTTCCTAAGCTTATGGTCTCCTGAAAGAAGGAAGCAGACTTGCACCTCGTGTGCCATGGATGCTCCCTGTGCACTTCAGTGGCAAGCAGATACTAAATAGAAGATAAATATCCTTCCTATTTTTACTATTCCTACCATTTATCCCCTTGGTCAGCATTCACCCTCTTATGCAGCTAACAGTGGCCTTGCCAAAGACCTCACAATCCTTTGGTGTGCACTGATATATTCAGTGCATGAACCTTGGATCAAATGATTGACTGGGACCATCCCTTTTTAGGCACAAAAAGCCATTTTGGTGTTGGTCAAGGGGAAATGGTTCCAAACTGGAACATAGAAAGTTCTATCTTAATATAAGGAGGAACTTTTTCACCGTGAGGGTGACAGAACACTGGGCCAGGAAGCCCAGAGTGGTTGTGGAGTCTCCTTCTCTGGAGACATTCAAGACCAACCTGGCCACGTTCCTGTGTGATCTAATCTAGGTGATCCTGCTCAGACAGGGGGGTTGGATTAGATGATCTTTCAAGGTCCCTTCCAACTCCTGACATTCTGTGATTTTTGTCCTGTCACTTATATGTTAACAAACCGTGTGTTACTTTATCCCTTCCACCATTTGTTATTTTTAGAACCTGTGCAATGAGATACTAAAATAGAAGAAAATAGGTAAAGGAGCGGAAAGCAGTTAAATTATTTGAGATTGTATGAGATACCAGCAATCTCCACAGGAATGTAACTTTTTTAGTTCAAGTTGACATTTAAATTGCATTTTGTGCAGGAAAGAAAAGTCAGTGGGAGAAGGGGAATATCAAATGAAATAGTGGCACATGTGGTGAGCCACATTTGCTATTATTTTGTAAGTATTACAAAAATATATCAGATTTTATTTGAATTGACAGAAAATTATTAAAAATTTGAGATAAAGTTTTCCTTTGGTAAAGTGTACCTTACAGATGGCACATCAGAGAAAATTCTCTTCTTGTTAAGAAATCAAAACAGTTCAGGGAACACGGCAGCATCAGTATAATAATAGTTGACAGGTACAGTGGCTGTGAACAAACACCCATATCATGGTATCTGAGATACCATATTTTCCCCACTAAAATTAAACTATGAGATAACTTTGACAATGCTGTGTTAATTATATGCCGGCGATCGCTTTAGTTTGCCTTAATACTGACTTAATTCCCTCCCTACTGGGCCTTGGTTTGTGGTTTGCCAGAGATGTTTAATTGGAAACTTCTTTCCATGGGTACTTTCACATCTACCCCAAGCAGAGCTCTAGCAGCAGCTGCTGAGGGTAAGATGGACACGGAGAAGGGATATGCAAGGGAAATGCAACNCAATCTAAATCTCCCTTCCTCTATTTTAAAATCATTACCCCTTGTCCTGTCACAACAGGAACTGAACAGCCTCTTCCCATCTTTCTTGTAGGCCCCCTTGAGGTACTGTCAGACCACTCTAAGGTCTCCCCGGAGCCTCCTCTTCTCCAGGCTGAACAGCCCCAACTCTCTCAGCCTGTCCTCGTAGGAAAGGTGCTCCAGCCCCTTTATCATCTTTGTGGCCTCCTCTGGACCCTCTCCAACTGGTCCATGTCCTTCTTGTGTTGGGGGTTCCAGCACTGGACACAGTACTCCAGGTGAGGTCTCCAGAGGGCAGAGTAGAGGGGGAGAATCCCCTCCCCCGACCTGCTGGCCACGCTCCTCTTGATGCAGCCCAGGATGTGGTTGGCTGTTGGGCCAACTCTGCTACTTAGACCCGAAGTGTCTGTGGTGACAGCTGTGCTCTTGGTTTTCACTGCATTTAAACTCAAATAATGTTCTGTGCTTGACTGTGGCCAGGAAGGGTCGAGCACTTGTCAAAGTTACTGTGTGGATCCAGGACAAAAGGACCTTTATGATGATAATTTGCTATTTTGGTATGAAATCAAAGAGTAAAATTGACAAGCTCCTAACATAAAATACTGGCAAAAGGGTAGTTATCAGTCTATAGTTACTTTTGTTAAACTCCTTGATTAAATTGCTTTTTAAAGTAATACCAGCTACAAATTATACTGCAGCATGTTGTATTTTTTGTACACATTAGAGGATTAGACAAAATATTGCGTGTCAATGAGTGCCACTTGAAGCAAGGTAATTAATTGTGTGGTAAGTTCATATTTGAACAGTTCATACTTGAATGCATTGTGGTTTTTCCTCCATAAGGCTTAAATCATACACATCTATTCTCCATCTGACTCCCAGTTGCCCCACCTCCTGCAGGTAATTTTGTGGGGAATAATTCCTCAGCTTTAGCTTGACCCAAAACCACTCTAGAAAAATACAGCAACTACCTGTTTGGTTCGTTGAAGGACTCTTTCTTGATGGGTTCAGCCACTTCAGCTCTTACTCTTTGCCTTTCCAGTGTGCTTAGAGCGATGCTTTAAGAGCTAGAGCTTACATAAACCAGCATTTCTGAAAATAAAAGGACTCTTCTACCTCTTTTTCCTTTCTCTTGCCATGCTATTCATTCTGTACAGCTGAGATAATTGCATTCTGATAGTCTTAATGAATCTGTTTATATAGAAACGTTAGATCTCTGACAGCACACGCATAGCGGAGACCGAAAGCTCTGCTGCATATATTTGAGTGCACAAGCAGCATCTAGACTAATTCTTCTTAACCTCCTTAAACTGTAACCTTCCATGCACAGGAAGCCTTGCAGTTGCTCTCTATTTGCAAATGTGAGGGGGAAGCAAAATTAGCATAGATAAAAGTAAACCTAAAAGATATGTATCTGTGCTGGTATGTGGAGTTACGGGGGTCAGTGAAATCATTCAAAGCGCTGGGCTGAGATTCAGCATGTTCAAAAGGTAAAAACACTGAGTTGGAGAGAAGCAGAGAGAGAAGTGAGAAATGGAGCAGTAGGAAGAAAACACAAATGCTGGATAAAAAACGATGCTCTTCAAGATTACTACTTCCAGTGAGGAGGAGTGTCATGGGAGCATGGAAGAGAAAAAAAAAAAAAAAGGCCTGCAGATCCCTATTTTTGGTGATGTTAATCACCAACTGCGTTATCTCCCAGGGCTGCCTCCTTCCCCAGTGCTCCCACAAGCTTTCACTGGTGCTTTTGTGTTACATGGAGGGCACCCGAGGGGTGTTGGACTGCTGCCTCCCACAGCAGCAGCTTTCTGCTCCGGGCAGGACAAACAGCTGGGTCACCATCAGCTCTTGCAGCCAGTTCCTCTTGAACATCGTCTTTCAGCATCACAGAAATCACCAAAGACAGAGTAACCAAACATCAAGAAATGCCCAAACATAAAGTTCTCTGAATGGCACAAATATTATTGTTGTTGTTACTGGTGATATGGGTTTTTTCCCAGTGAGAGTTTCTCTGTCATTGTCAAAGTGTTGCCAGTGAAATCAGAAGGCTGTTATTTTCTCATGAATCTATCAAACATAAATCAGGCATTAGCGATCATCTGGAAAGAAGGTGCCAGATCTGAAGTATGTTCAAGGCAGTGAGATTCCTTCCATTGACTTAAATCAATTTTGGATCAAAGGTTTGGAATTGCAGGCACAATCTACAGGAGAAATGTCAAGTTTGACTGCTGCTGGAAGCATAAGAAAGCAGTGCTGCTGATCCAGGGGCTGAGACCAGAGCTGAGAAGATTAGCATGGAGATGACAAGCTACTCTGGCTTAAGGAGCCCATCTGAGGTTTCTCCTCATGCCATTCACCAGATCCCAGTCTTCTCTTACGATGCCTCTATTTATGAAAGAAAAAGAGTATCATCACTGTCTCCTGCAGCAAATAGAAAGTGAAGCTGAAAAAATATGGGGAGTAAAAAAAACCCCAAAAGTCCAACACAAAAAGCAACTCAAAACACCCTTCCCACAGCTACCTAATGTGTCCATGCTCCAGAGCAGGGCTGGTGTAGATCAGAGATGGACCAAATCCAGATATGCTCACTAAAGCCCAGATAAAACGGGATAAGGATCTGACTCACTGCTTCCTCTGTTTTTTTTTTTTTTAAAACTTAAGCTATATGGCCAGGGCTTTACAAATCCAGTCCAACCCCATCTTCCCACCCGTGTGTCAGCTCCGCCATGCGATCCGAAGCGAGCTGTTCTCATGACTCACAGGGATGGTTGACCACCATTCTCAACTGTGTTCCTTCTTACACATTTGGTACAAAGAAAGCAAAAAAAAAAAAAAAATAATACAAATCCATATTCCAGTTTTATGAAGACACAAGCACATACACAGCAATGCTTGATCTGCAGCCAGCTAATGGAGAGGATATGTTGAAACCACCAGGCATATTGTTATGAGGAGAACAATAGATATTGGCAACATTGTTTGATCCATGTGCCAAGGGTAAAATTAAAGCCGTATGTTCACCCCGTCAGACACAGATTGTGGATGGATGTTTACGTAAACAAAGGGTCTGTTAAACCGTGTTATCATTTTCTTCCTTCAGCTCTCAAACTTCTAGGCCAGGTACACCAATAAACTGGTTTCTAGAAGAGCCAGGAAGAGCCACATCAACAGCAATAGTTACACGAGACCTTGGTTGATTACCATGTGGATATATAATAATGTCTTTTCTTCCCTTAACCTCTTAGAATAGCAGCAATCAGAGCCAACCCCTTTATTCTTGCAGGGGAAAAAAAATAAATCCCTCCATAAAGTGCCTACAGATTTTTCAAGAGAGCCCAGGGACCAAATACAAAATAAGCTGCAGGAAAACCATCCCTTTTTTCTACCTGTGCTACCCAGCATCCCTACCTCTTCACCTCTGCTTGTGGCATTGTTAAAGCAATTGGTAGAAAATGAATCTGGAATATTTCCCAGCGTGTACAGCTGCCCTTTTAACTTACACCTCACCAACCCATCCCAAGTAACCACCATGTGGTGTGCTCTCCTCTGGGAGCTGCAGAAGCACAAATACAGCTGTGTGTGTCTGGCACACTGGGTTTTTGATTTCATATTTGCTCGTTGGCCAGATAGCAGCTAGGTTTCAGGGAAGAATCACCCATTACTGTCTTAAAGAAAGGGAGAGAAGGGTGGCTAAGAGTCATTCTGTGATTTGTCATGCTTGTCTTCTTACTGTTGTCCAAACCTTCCAATAGGAACACGCTACAAGTTGCTCGTGCATTACTGAGCTGTGTAGACAGGGCCCTTCTTGGGGTTTGTGATTATCGTTGGATTTTATAGTATTCTATGAAAATTCCTAGTAGTACTGGGTACATTGAAAAACTCACATTTTTGGGTTGACAGATAGGTTGCTTATCCACAGAACTATCAATTTTTCAATTTAATGAGTAATAGTAGGACCCTGGTGTATTTGCTTGCTTCTCTCTGTCTGTCTTGCTTCTCTATTCAAGCCTGGTCATACTGATTCAGAGCATCAGTCTGGGATGTCTCTAGCTACATCAATGCAAAAATTCCTGATGGATACAAACCAGAATTAGATATTCATAAATGACTACATGTTGAAATTCAGTGTGAAAAATACCAGTGTCAACGAGGCTTTATTAGAAAACTCGTAGCAACAAATTTTCTCACCTTCTCAGTAACACTGGTAGATGCTCTGGTTTAGAAAGTTCATACAGCAATTTTAGAATTGTCTCTGTATTGCTCATTGCCATTGATGCTTTTGGCAGAGGTTACTGGCAAGAGAGAGTCTCCTAGATCTCCCAGCTCCTACCAGTAAGAGTGTTCTGAGAACAGGCAATCACAGGTACTGAAAAGACATATCATCTTCCTTTTACTCTGGCAGTTAGAGGGAGGACTGATCACTAAACTGGTCTAATTCAGCTCTTCTCAATCACTTGCAGAGATGAGAAAGTTGTTGGAGAGATATCACTGGAGGCTCTGGGATTTTCTTCTGAAGTCATTCTGAATTAGCTGCTAATGGGGAGCTTTCTTTGATAGCTCTTTTATAATTAAATGCAGCTGGATGGAAATCAACCACAAAGGGAACTCAAGTTTGTTTATCATTACTTCTGACTTTGTTAGCAGATGTTTTCTGAGTACCATGGTAGCTTGTTTAATTTGTCTCCGTGTAATGCGAAGCAGGTAAACTTTGATTAATAAACCGACAAGTACGTTCCTTGATTTATTTGAGGAGTTTCCATCTATGTCTGTTATGGCACATATGCCAAATCCCAAAAGAAAGAAAATAACTGTTTGGGGTTGACTTTTACTGTTATTTCTAAGTCTAAGGCCAGACGAAAACGTGCTTGATGATAACACAGCCTTCACCTTGTAACGGACACGACCGCTTGCAGACTTCTGCCATGTGTGCAAACTGCCAGGCTGTGCAGTGTTAATTTATGAGCAAGCAGACACCTTAGTTTACAGATTTATTTTTAAAAAAAATATTAATTGCATTGGAAACACCATTTATATTTGGGCTTAGTACGTGCTCACCCTGTCTAACTGTGGTGGGCTACTATAAGTCCACGGTAACCTGCACGTCACTGGGGTGAAATTTCATTTTTGATACAGCTTTTGATACAGCCAGCAAACAGTTACCTGAGAAGGATGCAGTAGAAGCAAGAAGCTGTTTGTTAGTTTGAGGATTAGGCATAGAAGTTTTGTTTTTCCAAATGGTTCATTGAATATTGAAAAGAAACAAGCAAATACATCACAGCAAAAGGTAATTGTAGCAAATGAACATTTGTCCTCTGAATAGAAAGAAACAAGGCTTCACTTCATATGGAAATTATTGGAAGAGGTTCTTTCCTGAGAGGGGGAAAGCGCTGGAACAGGGTTGCCAGGGAAGTGCTCACAGCACCCAGCTGGACTGAGGAAAAGAAGCATCTGAAGAATGCACCTAGTCCCATGCACTGACTTGTCTGCCCCTGTGTGGAGCCAGGAGTTGAATTGGTGATCTTTATGGGTCCTTCCAACTCAGTATATTCTATTCTGTGAATGTGCAAGTGCTCAGCTACAAGTGGTTGGACTGCAAGGCGTAGGCGCCCTTTTTCTGAGTGAGACGTCTACATCTACGTGTGAAAATCTTGGCCGTAGCCCTGACGCTGCGCAGGCTGTGTTAGCAGATTTATCTGAACACCCCGTACTGCTCCAAACAACATTTTAAATTAAATAGATGGTCCACTTCCTGCAAAGTGTTTCAGATTAACAACTTGGGGTTAGTTACTAAAATTATATAGGAAATATATACACGGCAGTTGGTTCCCATACATAGGACGAACAGCTTCTCCCTTTCTGTGTTGCGTGTTTTCCTTCATTGTCTCGCTCATTTATCTGCTTCTAATCTGCGAGAAAATCATTTCTGCCTCTGTCCTGCCTGACCCTCCTATATTGCAGAGCTGCTTCTCCCTCAGTTTGTAGCAAGTAGCAAGGAAGTGGACATCTGCTGTACATCACGATGTAAAGTGGAGTTTTGGGCGTTTGTAGCTGTCCCACCATTATATGAAGGTGCCCTTCTCGACTTGACCATGTCAAGGCAAACTCCCTGGGTTCTTCACCTGAGTTGGGAACTGGTCATCTCTGGCTGGGTTTGTGGAAATGAAGGGTTTAGACATGCACATTTGAGGGGAAATATCCAGCAGTGACTTCATAGATAGAGGGATGCTGGGCCAGGGCACCTTGTCTTCAGGTGAGATAAAGCTGCATTACCTTAACCCCTTATCAGGCTGTACTGTCAGCCCTGCTGCGTGTTTTTCATCTCCAGAGGAAAACAGTGTCTTTTCCAAACCCTTGGTGGCCTTCTCATTCTTGGTACTTGAACTACAGGTTCATGGGTTTTTCTATTTGTTATAAACAGCCCATTTGTTGTTCCTTATTCTGTATCTCATTAAGTTGCTTTTTAGTAATTACTCGGTGCATTTTTTGTTGTAAATGGACTTAATGAGTCAGAAATAGAATTGACAAGGAGTCTTGTTTTTAGTGCAAATGTATTAAAATGAACCTTTCACAACTGAAAAACCCTGATACCTCACCTGCTAACAAATCCCTATTTTCTTTGTGCTTCTGAAGACCATTGAGGCTCTTTGATTGTAAAATGAAATACAGTGTTTGTGCAGATTAGTAAGAGGCAGAACCTTTTTGAAAGCAAAATCTTATCTAATTCAGTGGACCTGTCCTGCTCAGTTGTTGGTGCAGTCAGTCGTGTACCTCTCACCAAAAGCAAGTGCCTGGAAGTCAGTGGCTAATTACAACATGACTCTAGTTTCAGTGACCTGGGCACCTGAGACCATGGGAGAGGTGGGAAACCTGCCCTTCAGGATGCTGGCATGTGATACAGAGGTGATGGGATTTGTGGAGCTGAGCTAATATTTTTGCTTTAGGGGAGTGTAGGATATGGTGGAAGATGATGTATGGGAAGAGGCAAAACATTCCCAAGNATACAGAGGTGATGGGATTTGTGGGGCTGAGCTAATATTTTCACTTTAGGGGAGTGTGGTGTATGGAAAGAGGCAAAACATTCCTGAAAAACATCCTGTTTCAGAGCAGAACGAGGCATGAGATGGCAAATATTAGATCTTTTACTGTGTCTTTTTGTTTGTGGGGTGGGGTGGCATTGGGAGCTCTCCTTACAAAACCCAGAGGTAAGGCAGTGTCAGACCATAAGGTTTTCTGCACGTTCACGATGCAAGAGGTGGATTATAAAAGGATATACTGTTTGATCAGCAGCTTCCTGCATATGGAAATCCTAGATCACCTCGCTGCTCCTTGATGTCTAAAGCCTCTGATTAGGTTTCTGCAAGGAAAATGTGTGTTTTGCTACAGTTTTAAGGACAAAGACGGTGGAACTGAACAGTGCTGTGATATGCCAAGAAGTTGAGCGTGAAGCCCACGCAGGTCACGGGGAGGGTCACCACGAGCTGGTCAGGTGGTGACTGCTGAGATGGTTTTGCTTGCGGTGTTTTCACACGTATTTATTCAATAAGGCTTTTGTTTTCCTGCAACTGAGAAACACTATACAGCATTATCCTGATTTTGAAGTGATGGTGCCAAGGGGACTTCAGCAAAGGATTTGAAGGCAATTGAATCTGAAAAGTAAAGCTTTGTGATTGCTTAGCTATTTTTGAAGCAATGCTTACATTTAAGATTTATGTACAAAACCAGACTATATCAATAGCAGTGAAGTGGTTTCAGGCCAAGCCTTTTTCAAAGACACTTATGAAGAGAAGGTCATTTCTGAGTTCTTTCTTCTCTTGCAAAGAGACAAACACAAATCCCACCTCGCCATATTTGTATAATAAATTATTATGCTGCTGCATTGAGTAAGTGCTTGTACTTCCACAAAAATATCTAGAGCTTTATTCTTGATTACAGTGCACTGCCAACTGCAAGCAGAAGCAGTTGTTATCCTCAGAGTTTCAGTGACCTATTAGGAAGATATAAATTGTGACAAGATTTCTTTTCCTCTCTGTAAACTTCTGAAGTCTCATCTTACAGTCTCTAAACCCCATCTTAAAAATGCATAATACAGAGACTTTGTTGAATCCTCTGATGATACTACGATATTGAATCATCTTTATATAATTATGCTGGTGAATATAAAGTATCATTGTTTTCGGTATCTTTCATGAAGGCGGTTTTGACCTTCAGATTAAAGGATCCATATGGATTTCCAAATGAAAAAGTTGGAGCTCCTGTTTAAAACTAGAGCTCCAGTTCGGCATGCAGACATCAGATGTGCTTCCACTTGAAAAAAAAAAAAAAAATTAAAAAAAAAATGCAATTGTACCAGCGCATATCCCGTCTGAATTTTTCTCCCGGGTAAACTCTTATAAATGAGTGCATCGTGCATAATGAGGATTGGAGGTTAGCTGCTTCCAGTGAATTCCTTTTCAAAGTGTGAGAAAGACTCAGAGCAGCAAGGAGGAGAAATCCATTGGTATTTGAGCTCTGTAGGATGAAGAGGTTTGCTGCTGGGGGAAGATCAAGAGGAGGCAGTAGGAATATTTTGGGCACTTCTGAAGGAGAGATGGAGACCATCTGGTAGAGAGGATGCTTAAAGGAAGAATGCCAGGACAGAGATAAAAGTAAAGGGAAAGGAAATAGTGACTGAGTAACATCAAAGAGCAAGGCTGACTATAGAGCAGAAATGAAGAAGTAGCAGTGACCCAACATAGGCAAATCATAATACAAATGGTGGCACTAGGCGATGGATCCATATGACTCTGAGAAGGCTCGGGGGGGAAAGCTCAGTACTTTAATTTCAGGAAAGTCTCCAGGAAAGTGGTGTTGACATCTTTGGAAGGCTTATAATTTAAAACTGATGCAGTAAGCAGGGTTCCTGCTGTTTCAGAAATACTGTCCTGGAGTTTAATCCAGATACTGTCACTATGGCAGGATTTAAAATGGAGAGACGCCAAGAAGAGTGTTCCTTCCCTCATCGGCATCAGCATCTTTTCATTTGAGTGATTTTAAGGGTATTAGAAGTTTCCGTTGAATTGACTCCTAAGGCTCATGTCCTGAAGCAATAGTTGGTGTGTGGTCCTTCTCTGTGCTGAGCTGGAGCTGATCTCATATGAAAAAGGGAGATGCTGGTTTTGCTTTGCTTCTGCTGAAGGAGAATAGCTATCGGGCAGTCCCCTCCTCCTGCCAAAGCCTGGAAAACATTGCTGTCACTGGAATTCCACCGAGTGTGAAACCATGGCAATCCCCATGGTTTCTGTGCATGAAGCAATGTAGGGTAAAAAAAAAAAAAGTCTCATCCCTTGAAACTTGGTTCTCCTTAGCATTGCTTCTCACCAGCCTGAAAGGCAGGGAGTTGGAGCAGGTGACAGGTGCCATTATAAGGATTGGCTGTGCTCCTGACTATCTCCACCTTCCTTCTTCCCATCTGGCTTTAGGAGAAGAGTTTCTGCATCCTAGAGGAACTGTAGTTTAGGGGGTAAACACCTTTGTGGATCCAAGATGAAATAATCTCTTAGGTTGAAGTGGTTTGGGTTTTTTTTTAACAAAACAGGTGTGTTGCTTTTTACTGAAGTCAATCCAAGGAAAGAAAAAGAAGAAAGTACTTCCAGAGGGTAATTAATCCCATCTTAAACCAAGTGTGTAAGACAGGTAGGATAAGTCTCTCTCTGAAAATGCCAATCTGTCACCACTATCTATAGAAGGAGCCTTCACGAGTAGCTTAGAGTAGGTGTTTGACTTTTACACAGTTAAATTTAGATGAGATGATTGCCACTTTTTAAGTCAGGCAAAGTGTTTGTTTATCAATGATTAACTATAATAGATTGAAAAGTTGTGAGAGATAACAAAAGTAAAACTGGTATGACGTTGATAGAGATATCATATAATAAGAAATTGATAGAGATATCACATAATAAGAAATAGCAGTAATGACAATTGCAGATGGTTAACATTTACATTCCCCATTGTTTTTATTTTACTGTTAAATCTTCCCAGATTTTAAGTCTCGTTTGATCTGAAGAAGGAAAAATTTGCCTCTGCTTTGGTGTAAGCAAAAACTGCTGAAATATTTGTAGGATATAGAACTGATTTGTCCTGGAAACGTCAACTCTTATATGTAGTGTCATTAATCCATTAAAAAAAAAAAGCAGCAAACATTTATAAGTTTCCTTTAGTGTTGGTGTTTTGCTTGACGTGCTTCTGACTGTCCTCTAAATGGAGACTGCACTCAGAAGATCCTGCAACTTGTGCACTGGCAGCTTGCAGGACTTGGGCTTGCACGTGTCCTGACCCAATGTATACAGTCAGTTACAGGGAAAATAAACACACTTGTCATTTAAGAGCATTAATCATGTTTCAGGCTGTCACCCAAGGGTTTCATTGTGTACGATGCTTTCACCAGTCATAACCATATTCCAAAAGTAAATGCATGAAATCACTTTTCCTATACCAAGATTAATTCTTGACTAGAGCTGAGTTTCCAGATTAGATAAATATTTCAGAAAAAAAAAAACAAACCAAAACCAGAACAGGTAGATACTCAAAAGTTTCAGAATAAGGAAGTTTCACCAAGAATTTTAAACAAAGTTGGAAAAAGCATATGGTATGTATGGACGGGAAATCCTGTGGTAGTTTTGATTCTACACAGGAAAAAAGTATTTGCTTAGGACTATAAATCTGTTGTATGTGGTATTCAAATAGAGATTTTCATGATCTTAGCTTTCCTCTTTTCTTTAAAACATTGCTTTCAAGTACAGATGGGCCCATACCACAAGTTTGGGATCCAGATTTGGATTTGGACCTGACATTCATCAGGCTGTAGGCACATTTGATCCAAGCATCTGAGATCAAGCTCTGGTGGAACTAACAGCCTACTGGGAAGGTCTGGTTTGAGTCAATATCCCCCAAATTTCAAGGCATAGGTGTGGAAAGTATACAGTTTTGATTTGACCTGATCTCTAGCTTTAAAATATTAAAATATTAAAATGCAAGACTTTTAACAAAGTGGGAGGCCGTGATTAGTGTTGTGCCTGAAGGATGAAACCATGTATGGGGAACCAATGTGCTAAATGTTGTTGGAGGTTATAACAAGAGATGAAGAGCTGCCTGAAACAGTTTCCAACCTAAATACAACTCCAAGGTCAATATGATTACCTATGACAAAGCACTCAGAACCCTGATTTATAATCCACTACTTTTACAACAATATGGTTGTCTAATACTTGACCTATTCCTAGGATAGGACATAATACCTTAAACCCATGCACCTAGATACAGAGGGAGACTTAGACTGCAAATGCTCTGAGTTCCTCTGTAGGCTACAAATCCCTCATATTTCAGAGATTAATGGCTTCTAACCTGTTTTTAAATGTTCCATGTGGATAGTGAAGGCGTAACTATCAAAACACTGTAAAATCATAATGTCTGTGTAGCTATAAATTGCTGTTTTCAAAATGAGCTGGAGGTCTCCAACTTATTCCTAAGTGCAAAATCTTAGATGACATAAAACTGCTTAAAAATGACTAGAAGCAGTTTTTCTGGCTTTTGCCAAATGACAAAAACAATTATGGGTCTGCCCGTTAAATCTGTCTTAGTGTCCATACACCGAAGTTAGTCCTAAAACAGTACAGATTGAATAGATTAAAAACATTTCAGATCAGAAATCAATTGAAAGATCTGAGGCTTTTCACATATGTCTCTGATATGTCTCTCTTATTTTTGATTTGTCAGATTCTGAACTACTTTGTACAAGAGACATTGACGGTGAATTCAGCTGATGGTAAAGTTGTGGTTCTATGACAAGAGGGTTTGAAAAGAAATGTTGAATTTATTGGCTTAGAGTATTTTCTTAGGCCAAATGTGTACTGGGCATTTCAGAAAGTAGGCAGAAGAGAACTTCCACCTCACTATTCTTTGAGTTAAACACAAACATAACAATTGCTCTTAAGGAAGAAAAAGATGCCTGAGTTAAAAGATCATTAGGATAGTTTTCTGTGGGGCACAGAAAAAACCTTTGCAGATGTTATTGGCTCTTTGGGGTTATACCAAAATAAAAAATTTGGAGAAATGCCTCATTTGAATTTATACTCCCTTTGTGGTCCATCAAAAAGGATTCATCTCCTATTCAAATGACTAGTCAATATGTTAGTCAGATCAAATACCACTAATAAGACGCTAAAAATGCTTCTGAGGAACAGGAGGATTTTTTCAACAAGCCATAAAGTGCTTTTTAATCCATTTCTGACTTGTTAAGTTCTTTGTGATTCTCACAACTGTTCCATCATGACGCAGTTTCCATCCTTTGTGCAGGAGGGAAGAAATCAAGGTGTAAATCAAGGGCAATGCACTGATGCTGCCTTTCCTCTCCAACTGTTACCAGAGCCACTGTGGTACTCATTGTACTTTCCTATCTCACATCTATTTAAGACACTGGTGCTGGTGGGTGTTCTTGGCTTGATAAAGCTGTATTTAATGAGATTGCCAAATGATAGAGCCTAAATTTTGTTAAAGACTCAAAACAACATTAAAGACCAAAACCTTGTTGACTGATTAGAACAGAGGTAGGAGACTTTGAAGAGGAGCTCCTGATAGCCTGAGACAAGGGAAACCTGGATGCTCAGCTGCTTTGCAAGCAGGGCTCTTTCCTCTCCCCTGAAGAGCTATCTGCTGAGTTATCTGTCTGAGAAAAGTGCCCTAATAGTGCAGTTTTACTGCAGACACAGGCTCAGCTCCATGGGGCCCAGGGACGTAGGAGTTCTCAAGATATATCTTGCTAATAGTGGAAAGAAATACCAAATACTTGAAGATATTGTGAAAAGGCTGATGAGAGAGGGTGGTTGGTTGCTTTTTTTTTTTTTTGCATATCTTCCTGATAACATCAGCAGAGCAAAATTCTTCTATAGTTTAGCTCTGAGTTTAAAGAATGATCCTTAACATTTCCCTGATACCCCGGATGCGTTTCCTGTCCTGGTGATGTCAGTGGCAGAATCCCTCAGCCCACTTTGTTCCAGCTGAAGTTTCACATCCCTCACCCTCATTTTCTTTTTTTTTTTTTTAAGCTAAACATATCTAAGTATTAGGATCTGAGCTACAGTTAGAAGATAAATGCCTAATTGAAAGAAAAAAAAAAAAGGCTTTTGATGAGGGTTGTTTTCCTTTGCATATCTATGAAGAGATCAGAACAAGTCAAACTTCATGATCCACTGCCAGGTCTTTGGAGATAACCCTGAAAATAGTATATGAAATCTCCCTGACTACTTCTTTTATTTGCTAAAAGCACAGTGTGTCTGACCATCCCTATAATTTCTGATTGAATTTGTAGCTGATGTTGTAACATATTGTGCACAAGTTCATCTCTGAACTTTGCATGGAATATGGGGCACCATCCTATAACTTCTACTTTATTCAATAAAAGTAAATGAGTTTATTCATGAAAATAAGTTTTTGTGGGATTAGGCCTGTGAATACCAACCATTCGGGACTGAGAAAATAAATAGTAACATTTAATAAATATACAATGCACTAAGTTTATATTTATTAGTCTTTTGACATTTTTATCTGGCTCCCATAAAGAAGTCTTTGGAGCTGGGACAACAACTGGTGCAGGTAAATTTCCTACATTGTGAAAGGATCTGGTATTTAGTTTATGGGAAGCAGGCCTGAGCAGATGTGAAAAGTTCAAATAAAGGAAGGCCAGATTAAACGCACTTTTGTGGCTGGAAAATCAAAACAGATGTTATTATTCAACCACAAAAAAATCTATGTGCTCTTAAGTAGCATTAGGTGTCTGATCAGTTACTTTTTTTTTCAAGAGTGAAAATAACAGAATGATTATAAAATTATATAGCCTGATAAAATGCTTTAAAATGGTACTGATGGACTGAATAGTTTGGTCTTCTAGCTAATGGGAAGGAGTAGAACCAAAGTAGCTCTCACAAGACCTATAGAAATATGAGTAGATCTATTTTTGAAGGGAGAATGAGGAAAGGAAGATACAGGCCCTGGAGGAGGAACGAATGGGAATGGATCCTCCTGTCTGAACCCCTGATGTATATCAGAGAAATAATGAGTTAGGATGGGTACACTTTACAGCTATTCATAATATTCTCTGGAGACCTGCCTGTATGAAAAGTTTGATGTAGGCAGAGGATGCCAGATGCTGGAGGTCCTCAGGAGCCGTTGACCAGGAGGTAATGCCTGCAGAGTGTGAACATGGGCAAATAGTTTAACAAATTATTTCTCAGTTAAAAGAAAACACAGTGTTCAGAAATGTGTACCTTAAAGAAACACCCAAAATAAATGGAAGAGTGTAGGAGGAGTGAAGTGGGTATCTTGTCTGTAAAAGCCACATCACGTAGGTAAAGGTAAGAGTAATGCTTTTCTGGAAAAACACAGTGGTTTGAGAGCACGTGTTTGTTGGCCTGGAGTGTTTTCCCTCTTGATGCACAGATTTTCTGCTCTTGCTTTCTGGGAGTCTGGTAAATGAGGAAGGAGTAGCTTGTGTTGACGTGGTGGGGTTGGCATGCTGCCTTAACCATGCCAGATGAAGTGGGGAGCTGCTGACCGCTGCTTCCCTGTTCAGAGGGAAGTAGAGTTTGAGGCATTAATGCCTTAAGGATGGCAAATGAGAGGACAAAGCTGCAGGCCACGTTTGTTGCAGTTGCTTGAGTTGCTGTATGAATACCTGGGTTTGCATGTTTGGGAGGATGCTGTGTAACAATAGAATTATCTCCTGTCTGCACTCACTCAGTAATTGATCATTGCTTGACTGCTTCCTCGTCTTCAGCATCTCCAGGTCTGATCTCTGTTGACATCCAAACTAACCTCTGGGCTACCCTTTCAAATCTGCTTCTTCTCCAGAGATGAATTTGCCCTGCACTGCTGAAATGTCTGAACCACTTGGAGTGGGCAGGATGTGGGAGAGGGAGCATCGCGGTGTTGGGGGGACATGAGGTTTCTCCCCAGCACTTCTGCTTTCCAGATCACATTGATCTGCTTTGAAGAACTGGACTCATATGCAATGTAGAAATGAGTGGTATAGCCAAAGGATAGTTATACTGGCACATAATTAGGATTAGGAGCTTTGCTTGGTGAACCTATAGATTTATTCTCTGTGTGCACATCCATAGGACCCATTTTTTGCCATGCAACTTAGATTACAGAGGGTTACCTCTTTGCTTAAAGACTGTCCTGGGTAATTTGGGTTCTTCCCTCATCTTAAAGTTCTGTGGTTAAGAGCAGTCAAGTAACTGCTCTCAGTATCTAGGTGGTTTTAGGAAAGAAGAGGTTGTAGGTCCTCAGTGACCTCCAGAGAGGCAGTGGAGACCACATCCCTGGAGATACTGAAGGTCAGGATTGATGGGGCTCTGAGCAACCTGATCTAGTGAAGGGAGGTTGGACTAGATGACATTTAAAGGTCCTTTCCAACCTAACACAACACATTATATGATTCTAAGGCTTCTCTACTTTTCCCTTATTTAAAAATGCAGGGATGCTGGAGGCCACACCTTTTGGAAAGGTGACTCCTCAGCCATGATTCATACATTTCTTTACCGTCTGTTTTGGGGAAAATTGCAAAACCAGAGAATTGCACTGAAAACATGATTAAATGTTAACTGTAAAGGTGAAACCTTGGTCAGGTTTCAGGCAACGTCAGGCTCTTAAGAGCCAAAACCAAAGGGTTTTTAAAGGTCTGAAACTCCTATTAAAGTCTGTGTTTTAGTGACCTAAATCCAATTGAAATACAGTGTAATTAAGACTTCCAAGACACTTGGGGTTTATTTCTAAGAATTGCTTAGATGACCTGTAGGCAACTTTCAGCATATTCAAGAGACTATGTAATTTGAAAACTATGAGTTCTGGCCATTTCTATAAGAGACAGCAGCAATCCTGTGTGAAAATACATATTCCCTATGAAAAATAATAAAAATCTTTTGTGGCATCAGGTCACAGCTATAATATCATTGCCTCTTCTCACTAGAAAAGTTCCTTCTCATTCTCAAGGAGACTGTTATTTGGATATTGCTGTGAAGGTGGGAAAAGGAGGGACCCTTTGCTTTCTTCCCTAATGTGGATGCTAAGTATCTGACTGATGTGAAAGGGTCAGAGAGAGAAAAATGTGTAAATAGTTTAATGGGGGAAAGAATTATAAGATAGCAATTCACTACAATAAGGACAATGGAGTACAAAATGCCATAAAAGATAATAGGCTTAGATGAATTGGCATGTGTTAGTGATTATGCAATCATTCATTTCCCACAGATTTCTTTTTATAGGAAACTTTGGAAAATCCCTAAAGAACTGACCGAGTCATTTAACCACAACAGGTTTCTTTTCAACATGGCTAGGAGTGGGCGACAAATATTTTCACATATTTATGCACTGATGGCTTGTTTTCATCTGCTGGAAGCGGTGGCCAGGGAGAAGGGAGAGGATGGTGGCTCAGCCCCATGTTGAGTGGGTCCTCCTCCTCCTGCCACCCGCTGTGTGGGACATGTGGCAGAGGTCCAGGTGGGGAACGGGCTCTTGTGATCCACAGCCTTGAGGTTCGGTCCATGCCTGATGCGACAGATGCTGCAGAGGCCGAGGAGAGGGATTTCTGCTCCAGAGAGTGTTTCCAGCTCTGGGCTGGATACAAATCCCTCTGGCTCACAGCAAGAAGTTGAGCTCTCCTCGGTCACTGGCACAAGTAGTCATCTGCTTCCTTGCTGTCACAGGCTGTTTAAATACTTGTATTTCTGACAACAGTTTTCCTTTTCCACTGGGCCGAGGAAAACAAGACCTCGATCTACACTTCTAAAGTTTGAAGGTTTGGGTTTTTTTTTCTTTCTTTGTAGACAGGTTATTTTCCTCACAGCCTCAAAATGACCCTGCTGCTCTAAGACTGGTGGACTTGCTCCAAGGAGGCCCTGATGGACCCAGTATCCTCACGTGCGTATCGCATATCTCAGACTCCCCATTTGCTAAAGCATCTCTGGCCTGAGCATCTGCCAGGGAGGTGTGGAGGCTGCTCTCTACTCATAGCTCCTTCCCCTGCTCCCATTCCTATCCCTTTCCCAGGGCTGCTCTGCTGATGCTGGCAACGCTTACGGTGGGAACAGGGAACCTGCTTTATGCATCTCATTGCCTTCATCTTCGCCTTCACCTCGCATCAGCATTGTCCCATTAATACTTGTAACGGGGTGCATTGTGCAGGAACGGGCAGCATGCTTTGCTTCTCTCTGTTCAGGGAAAATGCCATCCCACAAGGAGAAGACATGGAGATTTCTTCTGTTTCTAGGACTTTAACACACTTGCAGCCCCAAAATACACCATCCTGGCTCAAAGTGCATAAAATGGGTTTAATCATACCTGTCCCATAAGAACCTCCAAACATAACTTGCTGGTATCATTCAAACGATCTTGGTCAGGTGCAAAGTGTTATTCTTGCTGGTATATAAGTAGCAGTATGAAAGAGGAATGGATGAAAGACTTTGAACTCCAAATCGCTTTAAAAGACTGAAACATAAAACCAGTTGGAGGATCCTCATCTCCCTCATGATTCAGCTTTAGAATCCAGAATTCTGATGTCTGAGAGATGTCATAAATCAAAGCCATTCGTCAGGTTACAGACATGTCTGAATATCAAATAGTTTATTATTTAAAAAAAAAAAAAGAACAAAAGAAAGTTGCCCATAAAATCATGCAAATGGTTAAAAATGGTTGTTAAGAATATTTGCAAATATTTAGCTTAGCTTAACTTGGATGGACACAGTTTTGATTAAACCATGATTTTTTTTTCCTTTTAACTACATTACTAAGCCAGCTATGAATAGTAATGTTTTAATTTTTAAAATACATTGACTCCCATCTCAAATTCAGCCCTCTCCTGTCATATTTTGAACTGCAGTGCATGCACTAGGATAGGAAAAAACCAGAAGGGTGAAGGTGTATTGTACAAAAGGTCTGATCAACCCCTTTCCAACATAATACCCTCAACACATCATTCCCCAACATCAAACCAGCAGCAAAATCCACCTGACCAGGCTCTGCAGCAGGGACAGGTTCACCTGACGGCTGGTGGTCACCCCTAGTCCTTCAAAGCTGGGAGGTTTGTACGGGTTTACCTCCCCCTCAGCATCTGTGCAGATCCAGGTTGGTAAATTGTGGAAAATAGGAAAAGTGGCCAGCTCCAGCTGGCTCATGGTAGAACTTCTAAACAGGGAAACTTATTGATAGTCACATAATAATTTTTTAAAAAGTTGTCACCAGTGAAAGTCAGACGTGGTGGTTTTCTCCTTGGTTTGATTTCTACTGGCTTGTAACTTCAGGTGCTTTGGGATCAGTCACTAATCAATACTACTACTTTACTGTGAGAGTGGTGGAGCACTGGAACAGGTTGCCCAGAGAGGTGGTGGATGCCCCTGGATCCCTGGAGACGTTCAAGGCCAGGTTGGATGAGGCCCTGAGCAACCTGATCTAGTTGGGGGTGTCCCTGCTTCTTGCAGGGGGGTTGGACTAGACGTCCTCTGAAGGGCCCTTCCAACTCTAACTATTCTATGATTCTGCTACATTTTTTTTACTCTGTTATTATTATGTTTACCTGCTGCCCCTTACTTCCACTTGTATCTTCCCATGTTTTGTCCCCTCTCTCCCTCCAGGGAGATCTTGGCTGAGCAGGAGCCCTGCTGCTCTGGGTGCTCAGCAGTCTCACCAGCCAAGTGCTCTGACTGTGGTCCCCAGCATTTACTCTCGTCGTTTTCCAACTTCAGCCTTTCACAACGTGTCAGTCAGTTTTCCTTGGCACATGCCGGCTCATCTGAAAGGGAGAACTCGCTCTAGCAGGAAGGTTGATACTGCAAACTCTTATTTTTAAATCAGGTTTAGGATGTTCTTGGCAGGTAGGATCAGTCAGCACAGGAGAGATACACGTTTGTCAGACAGCGGGTAAGCGCTAGGAAAAACTGCCCGTTAGTTGGATCTGCTGCCTTGAGAGGATATTTAAGCCCAACCAAACTGAAGTTCAAGTTCAAAATCCCTGAACATGTGTCACTTTTATAGGCTGAGCTCTGTATGGGGCTAGTGAGTTGCCCCATACGGCAGGAGATGCTCCTAGGTATGATGTGAAGGGTCTGGAGAACAGGCCCTACGAGGAGGCTGAGGGAGCTGGGGAAGGGTCTGGAGAACAGGCCCTACGAGGAGGCTGAGGGAGCTGGGG
>VXBZ01001718.1:17364-76742 GCA_013399135.1 Heliornis fulica | reverse complement strand
ATGGTCTAAGGGTAGACTTGGTGGCGGTAGGTTAATGGTTGGACTGGATGATCTTAGGGGACATTTTCAGCCTTAAAAATTCTATGATTCTATGATCCTCTCTTTTACTTCTGCAAACCCAACACAAGTCAGGTGGTTGCTCATGGTAATACCTGTGGGCTCCATGCATCCAGCTGGTAAAGCAGAAGTAGATCTTTAGGATGCTCAGGAGGGGAGAATCCAAACTTCCAGACCCAACTCAGCATGTCCAGTTCTGGGCCCCACATAATAAGGAGGACATTGAGGTGTTGGAATGTGTTCAGAGAAAGGGCAACCAGGCTGAGGAAGGGTCTGGAGAACAAGCCTTCTGAGGAGTGGCTGAGGGAGCTGGGGGTGTTTAGTCTGAAGAAGAGGAGGCTGAGGGGAGACTTTTTCCCTGCCTGGAATGACCTGAAAGGAGGTTGGAGAGAGTTGGGCGATGGTCTCTTCTGCCCAGGGACAGGTGACAGGACAAGGGGAATGGCCTCAAGCTGCACCAGGACTGGTTCAGATGAGATGTTGGGAAGAAATTCTTCACTGAAAGAGCTGTTGAGGTGTGGAACAGGCTACTCGGGGAGGTGGTGGAGTCCCCGTCCCTGGATGTATTTAACAGACAGGGAGATGAGATGCTCAGGGAGTTGGTTTAGGAGAGGACAGGTACAATTGGACCTGATGATCTCAAAGATCTTTTCCAACCTAGTCATTCTGTGATTCTATGATCTTTCTGCCTCTCCCTAGATATCTTCCAGAGAAATATTTCAGTGTACTTTTCTTATCCATAAGGCTTTGTTTTGTTTTGTGTCCCGTGATGGCCTGTTCATATGCTGAGCTGGAGCTCTGCTTGGCAGCATCTTTTGGTCTAACCATATTGCAGCACGGTACCTGTTTTGAAATGACAAATATTCCTACTGAGGGACCGTGCCTGTGCACTTCTTCCACCCCTTGGTCCCTCACTGCTGTGCTCAGCCACACTGTGGGCTTTTCCCTTGCCTTCTACTTTGCTTTGGGGAGGTTTTGCAGAGCGGTGCCTTTGCCTGCTCGCCTCCCTCCCTATCCTCCGTGCTGGATGAGTTTGCATAGTGTGGTGTTTTCCTCTTCATTTATTGCAAACAAATCTGGTCTCTGCCATTTGTTTACTCTTATACTCTGTCTTTATGCCTTGGTATGCATTTTTAATTAGATGCGCTTCAGTTCTTTCACTGCTTGTTAACACTTTCGTACGGGAAGTACCATCTCCACCAGCGCTGCGAGCGTTCTCTACGCTTAGGAAATTCAGATTTTAGTCTCTCCTACCCACAATTATCATTTGATACAGAGACTTGTTCCCTTAGCTGGCCTGCCTGCTGGGTCCCTACACTCTCATTGTGGACTTTTAAGGTTGTTCCCCAACGCAGCCGGGATGATCCAAGTGCACTTATTCTGCCTGAAAAATACTCCGCGTACAGAGAAATAGTGTTTTGGTTATTTGTCTGGGCTGTTTCCGGACTTCAGCAGCTCCAGTTTGGATGCCTGACATCGAGAAGTCCTGCACAAAGACCACAGTGTGTGCAGATGAACTGCCTGCATTGTGAAAAGTCCCCCCTGCACACGCAGAGAGGGTCCCAGAGATCAGGAATGCGCCGGGTTCGCCATGAATGCGTTGGCCATCAGTCCTCTGAATGGACGATGGATGTGTCTGGAGTCCTGAACACACGACAGCTTTCAAAAAAAGGCATCTTTTCTGAGTGCCAGTATTGTTAGAGCATGAAATTACCCTTTTTTTTACCCTTTTTTTTTTTTTTTTTAACATAGTGTGAGCCCGTTTGCACTTCCACTGTTTCCTTCTGCCTCTCCATCTGACTCATGCAGCAGGCAAAGGACTTCACCTTTCCTAGCTCCTTTCTACACTATTGGCTTTCAGGAGATGATGTGGGAACCAGGATGGGAAAACTTGACCCCACTCCACCTCCACCCTCCCCTTCAGTTTGCCCACCCTGCTGCAGTACTTGCTCTGCTGTTCACTTGCACTCCTTCATTGCCAGAACGTGTATGTTCTCCGGGATTTTGTTCCCTGCAAGGGATTGCAAGGCTAAAAAGAGACTTAAAATGTCTCTTTCCACCTCAGACAGTTTTCCCTGACCCCACTCTCTGGCTGGGGGCGAGGTTGCCAAAGGTCACTATCCACTTCAGCCTGCACAGAGATCAATATCTACTGAAGCCAGATCCTAGATTTGCTCCCACTCCCTGGCCAGTGCTATATTTCACGGTGAAGAGCCAAGAAATATTTCTACCCCCCTTCCAAGAAGAAGAACAGGGACGAAAGGAAAAGTTAAAAAAGAAAAAGAAAAGAAAAAAAGTCTTGTCTCCACACTTAGCCCCACCAGGAGGGCATTGTGTTTGGCCTCTGCTCTGCTTTTTGTTAAAAATTTGCATGGTGTGATGTTTGCTTTGGCTGGTGGGGCAGCGGCTGGCAAGCTGGCACCGTGGCCGGCTCCTTTGCCGGAGGATGGGTCAGGGCAGCACGTGGATGGAGCAGAGAGAGATACTTAGTCCCAAGCCCTTGGGAGGCATCAGGAGATGAAGGGTTCTCCTCCAGGATTTGCAGTGCTGGGATGTTGAGGGCTGTATTTTGTACTCAAATGGCCCAATTTTGGGTGGCAGGAGCAGGGAGCCTGTGAAAAAGCATCACTCTGAGGAGCCACCTCACGTTGGCAGGGAGATGAAGTGCGCGGACTAATAGGTCTTTTCCACTTTAATTTCTGCTCTAAAATGACTCTTTGTTACTGTTCTCAGACTCGGCGCCAACCCTCGCTTACGCCACACACCAGATCTTTCTTTCTTTGCTGCCCTTAGCTTTGCAGAGAAGCCTTTAAAGCAAACAAACACAAAACTGTGAGAAACTGAGGGAAGATACGGACTGGCCCACTCCTTAGTGCTGGAATGTGGAAAGTATGAGGACATCTCTTTTTATTACCAGCGCTGGAAAGTGCAGTCACTGAGTGGGTTGGAATACAATTTATACTACATGCAGTAGTTAAAAAAACCTGCAAAAATGGGTGTAACCCTGGGCTGTGGTACAACTGGCCTTTCAGCCCCCACTTGAGATTCGTCCATCCCAGGGGGAAACTGTGGTTTGGAATAAGAGCGTGCGTTTAATTTCACTCAGAGAACTTATTGGAGTTGGCACTTCAAGAAAGAATCTGAAGTATATTTTTTGTCATGATTAGTGGCCCCCTCACCACCACGTTTGATTATGTTGGAAGTGGAAAAGTTAAATTCTTATAAAATGATGATTTACAATCCGTGATTATCCAGGTAGGGTGCGTGGAGTGTGCCAGCTTGGTCATGGGACTCCAATCTCGTCCTAGCTCGTTGCTGTGAGAAAATAAAAACTAAAATGTAAAAAAGCTGAAAACACATCCTCTGATTGCTCAGGGAATTTTCTTAGTCATGCATTATCTTTCCTAGTAGTTTCAGTTATTTTGTCTCCACTAAAACCCAAAGCAAAACACTGCCCTGACACTTTCCCCTTGATTTTTGGATCCGTGGCCGCCAGATTTATTTTTATCCCGTGCCGTCTTTCCCCCTATGGTTATGCAAATCCTCAGAATAGGGGACAAGGGGAAAAGCTAATTTTAAAGTAAGCAAAATTCCAGTGGAAGGTTTCTCCAGTGGCTCTGAGCAGGACTGTCCTGGGTGCTGAGATGCAGCTACCTCCAAATAGCACAGGGGTAGGTGCCAAGTGGGGAGGCTGAATATTTTCCTTGTAGACACATAACTTTGCCCACAGGATTGAAGCCTCTTGCATTAATGTTCTGCTAAGCTTCTCTGGAATTACTAAGCTGTGTCTTGGGAAACACGCGTTAGGGAAATGCATCTCCATACAACCAGCCGCCAAACAACCCCTCTGCATGGAAAGGGTTTGACAGTGGGTGAAGGGTGAGGCTCGTGTGAAATACTTTGGGGGAAATTAGGGGGCACTGGGGCTTCATGGTTTCTCCCAGTAATCTTTTGCTGGTTTGGTTATTGCTTGCTCCACTTCGATTCGTGTTTGTTCTTTTTCGTTCTCACTTTTTTCCTTGGCTAGGAAATTACCCTGAAACTCTAATTTCCATTTTATATCAAATTCCTGTAGTTTCTCTCTCCCCTAATATGTTCCTTAAAACTATCTTCAACTGTGGTGTACAATAGTAGATACTCCATGGATTCTCAGGCCAAAATTCCATCAAGAATAGCTGTGGGATCTGCTTTGAGAGCACACCTGAGCATGTGGGTGTGAGCCCTGTAGCTCCAGACCGCTTTGTGCGCTTTACAGAAAGCCATTGTGGATAATCAGAGGATATGGCACGAGTAACAGCTTCTTACAGGCACTGGGCTTTTACTCAGTGCTGGGTTAGTTGATGCAATTTGTGGTCAATGTCTGGAATCACATTCAGCTCCTGTTTGCTCTTCCTTTGAGTACCATTGCCGTGCTCATTAGTGCAACGAATTAAGCGGAGTCAGTAATCTTCTGTGGGGCCTAAAGTTTCTGTATCCAGCAAGACACATCAGCCTCTCCTTGTGTGATGTGTCAAGGGGCTGTAAGTGCGTTTTTAAGTGCTGCTTCGACTAGGATAAGTTTAAATATCCATTTAGGCTTTTCTCTGTTTTGGGGAGAGAGAGGATGATGTGAATATTTATGAAAATAAAGTAATTTAGGTGCAAGGTCCCAGAATTGAAAAACTTGGCCCATAAAATATGTGCACTAAGGGTGCCTGTGCTTGTATAAGATAACAAAGCACGCAAGTCATTTGGATTAATCTCTCGACTTACTGCAGGGGTATATCGTCTTCACATTCATGTAGCCTGATTACATTGTGTATGAATTTATGCCCCAGTCTTGCAACCTAATAAACCTACACAGTTTGAAATGCCTGACAAGGGCTATAGGTTTTAGGAGCATAAATCCTGTCCCCTCCTTGCGTGGAGTGCCAGAGGCATGCCTGACCTTCCTTGGAAAGAGCCGAGCACGTCCCACGTCAGTCTGCAACTGAACCACGCGCTTCGATGCCAAAATAAGTAGAATAAATTATTGTGCTCAAATACCCATTTGAACACTCTCAACCTAGGCACTCTCTCTCAAACCTCGTTTGTGACTTCTCTGGAAGTTTGAGCCTTCAGACTCCTTTAGATCTGGCTGGAAGTTGGAGCACATCAAGCCTTGTGCGTAATCAGAAAATGCCGTGTGAAAACAAGGACTGCTGGGAGCAGCATCTCTGATAAATTCCAGCTCCACCAAACTCGTTCCTTGCTGCTCGAGCGCTGCTCTCCCTCACTGGTCTTACAAGCTATGTGTGTAGTCTGAATTGATTTCCAAGCCCAGCTACGGGAAAGAGTTAAGCCTCTTCTCCCCTTCTAGTTGGCAGAAAGTTTGCAGTTTAAAATTACATACTGACTCTGGTGTAGAGACACAAGAAATTATAGAGCAGACACTGTCCAGGACAACGTATAATTTAAAATGTACTAAAGAATGTATACCACATGGCAAAGTAAGTGAAGTGCTTCTTCAAATATAAGTGTTTTGCATAGAAAGGCTGTAATTATCCACTCCTAGGGAAATGTTTGCATTCATTCTAAATCAATATTTACTATTCATCTCTTGTGTTCAACAAAACAAGGATTTAACATTTTTTTGTTTTAATGAGGTACTAAGACTACAATAATACTGCAATGTAATTGTCTCGATACAAAATATTGTTAAATTGCGTTGCTATTTTGGGAGTGAACAGTTTTTAGAAGGAGGGGGTATCCCTATTTGTGAAATGTTACTGCAGTAACACACAATTCAAACCCAGCCAAGCAGGGAGACTCACCAATTTCAAAGAGACGTTAAGCTGTCTCTCTGTTAAGGCCCTTAACTGGGATCATTCGGGTGAGTCCTCTGTCTCCCCCTCCCCCCCCCCCCGAACATATCAACCTCTTTATAATGACTCCTTTTCAGCTGGCGCCTCCACAACAACGACAACGATGGGATTTCTTTCTCTGCTTTCAAGGTGGTTGGGTTGTTTTGGGTTTTTTCCCACCCAGCATCTTTCAGCCCGGCAGCGGGAGCCAAGCGTGGGTGGCGGGTGGTAATTGGGCTCCAACCGTCTCCACACGCTGCCTCAAAACCTGTTGATGCAAATGGAGTTGTCCAAACTTTGTCCTCCTGGGAAAATTTGGGGTGGGTAGGGGGTGAAGGGTGGTTGCAGGGATGAGCTGTGTCCTTTAGCTTTTTTTATTTTAAGGAATTAAACTAAGTTTTCAAAGTTTGGTTTGTTACTTGAGGAGGACATGGCAAAGGAAGATGAGTCCTTCTTGTGGCAGGATACTGGTGAAAGAGCATCTGAGAAAGATCAGAGCTGGTGAGAGGAACAACACATTTAATGACAGTCGATACCACTGCCGAGCTGTGGTTAGGTGGATGTCCTTGCACCAAGCATCCTTCTCTCTGAATTTACCTGGCATATCTTAAGAGGTATTTCTCAAACTTCTCTAACTTCAAAAAAAAAACCTCCAACCAGCAAGCATTTTTGGCACTGTTGTGGCTCCATGTGTATCAAATCAGATAACTGGAAACGCTTTAGTTGGAAAATCCTTTAAAATCTTTTTTTTTTTTCTTTTTTTAAATCTCTATTTTTAATTCTTACACTGCTGCCCACCATCTTCCAGGCTCTAGCCCACCCTTCCCAACACTGAGTGCTTCCACTTCTGCTGCTAAAATTGATGGTACAAATGTAGGCTTTTGAGCAAATTTCAACCTTGTTCTCAAGCAGATAGTCCTGGGCTGTTGGTTTGGGGGTTTTTTCCTATGGGTCTGGAGTCATTCTTGTTCTCTGAGAAAATCATGCACATAAATAGGGTGAATAGCCCTGAGAGAAGAGCCGTTTCTTTCTCTAGCAAACGTTATTGTAACTGGTGTTTTAATTCTCCAGATATCACTCCCAGTGTACTGGGTAACAAAAGGCTGTATAGTGCCTAATCATTCAGCAGTGATCCAGGAAAAAAGCAGAAGGTTAAGAGCAAGTTCCTAAAGTCTGTAAAATCAATGGGACACTAGAAAGGGAACTGAAGTGTACCAGAAGGGACCTCTTGAGGGTCATTAAAAAAAGCAGAAACTGATTATGAACAGAGCTTTTACCCGAAGAACTGGAGGGGGCCAGCAAAACCATTCTGCTGCACTCCAGTTAAATGTCTAATAGTGGAGCCATTTTCTACACAGCCCATAAAGGATAATGAGGACAGCTTTGATAGCTTTCAAGAAAGTTGCTCTTGTCAGTGTTCACAAAAACCACGATCCGAGCGCGCGCTCTCCGAGCGTACGGCTGATGGTGATCGTACGTAGGCAGCGAAAGGGGAGATGGTAACCCAGTGTGGTGTTTTTTCAGCCCCATAAAGTGCCCTATATATTATGGATGAGAAAAATCAAGGCAAACTAACAATAGGATGCAAGCAGTGCTGATGAAGCTTGGTGTTACACCTACCAGTTTGGTTTCTCACCCTGTTGCAGCGTGGGATGTGCAGAGAGGTGACAGTGCTAGGTGATGTTACATATACATTAGACCAGACTCCTCTACCTCTCTCTCCAGAATAAATGAGAAATAAGGTGTTGACCCAAAGCTTATTGAAATCTATTACTGTCAGCAAAGTTGGAACCCAATGGCTTTCAGCTCAGTTTCTCTGTTGGGAAAGCAACCTGCTGAAAGCCTGAAACATGACAGTGGGAATTGGGATGTTTGTGCTCCTCCTGCCTCTGACCCTGGTCCTCTGTGCAATTTTTGGTGAGTCACAGCTTTGCCGTGATTCATTTTCCCAAAGAGTAAAATTAGCACGATCAAATGTGCATATTTTACTGGGGTACTGTAAGCATGGTTTGCAAAAAATGTTTGAGATTCCAGTGGGATGGTGTTCTAGAAGTTCAGGGTGTTACTGGCCACCTTAAGGAGCAGGGAGCTGTTTCTGCTTTGCTTCTGGCCTGTACAGCAGTTCTGCTGGGGAAAAATATAGGAAACCTTCCTAGTACAAGTCAACTTTGATTTCTTTGTACTTGGGAGGAAACAAACCTTTTCTCTAGAAACAGATGTTCACAGGGACGAACTGGAAGTGAGTCAGGACAACAGTGGTAAAGCCAAATGTGAAACTTTTGTGTCATTGCTCTGATTCCAGCTATCTTCAATTAATAGAAAAAAAAAAAATAAAGCAGGATATTCAGGTGGAAAGAATGCATGGAAATTGAAGTCAAAGAAAAATATTCCTCCTGGCCTCAGCAAAGTGAGGTTTCTAAGCTGAAGTAGCTTTTAAACAATTAGCATCTGCTGTGTGCAATTACCGAGTGACACACAGCCCCAGATGGAGGGCTCCAGCAGCCAGTGGCCATCTGGGTTTTGGTCTTTATCAAGGCTATGCTCTCTGTTCTGGGTTTCACCTGGGCTGTGAGACAGCCCTCCTCCTGTCCCACACTGCACACTCAGACCAGAGTCACTGGTGGGGAAAAACATTGAGATGGTTCCTCTATGGCTGTCGGGTCCAAAGCTTTTTTGGAAGTTACCAGAAAGGTTATTACTGAAGGCATTGACCTCTGAATAGATGAGTTGCCCTTCAGTTTTCCAAAATGAGGTAAGTGTACTTGAGTAAAGTCCATTTTTGAGACATAAGAGGCTTGATATGCACCAGTTTCTGTTGGGACATATGGCTTGGGAGCTTCAGCATCTGAAATTACATGTAGAAAATTAGGTCTTAGAGGAAGGATTTTGTAAACAGGCTTTTGTATTTTTTAAAAATTAAGTTTTCCTTTAGAAGTGATAAGAAGCATCAGACCACACCACAGAGACTAATTCTCTGAAGTAATTTAGTTTTAAAACTATAGTTTGTGAAATTCAAAGAATAAAAATCAAAACGAACTGACACACAGCTTCTGACTGCTCTGCATCTAAAAATGGGCCAACCTCATTTAGTCTATTTAAAAATTGTGTATCCATACTGCTTGTATGCCAAGTTCAGCATGATGGAAATGAACATGGTTGAGGTATAAACCCTTGGAAAACAGGGTTTATAATGGAAACAGTAATTGACTCTTAACTACCGCATCAAAAATACAATGCTATAATACAAAGCGTAGCTCTTGGGCTCCCAGCTCTGCCTGTAACCTCAGGTTGGCAGAAAAACACCTCACCACAAAGCTAACTAATGTTTATAGGTTTGGGTTTTTTGTTGTTAGTATTTTTTTTTTCCTGCAAAAGGAACATGGCAAGTGAAGAAAATTTATAGGAGCAAAGCAAAGTTGGCCAACGGTTCAAAAGTTCTCTCGTGTACGTTTTTTGGTGGTTTTCCCAATCGCTGTTTCTTTCTCAACTCGTATGATTAAGAGGAGATGCCATTCTCCCCTGAATGAATGTTCTATTTTGACCTATAACTTTATTCCTGAAGCTTGAATAATAACCAAACCTTCATCTCAGCTCTACAAAAAGTTTGAAAGTTCATACAAAGGACAGAAATTTGGTTAACTTAAATGGGGAAGGCTGAAAAGCTCAATCTTTGCAGCTGTTGACTCTCTGCGTGACTTTATCAGCAAGGAGGAAAGAAGTTGTTCTGGAAGTGGAGCATTGATTGATTGAAGCCCATTGATCTCAGTGATCCCACTGATCTTATGGAAGGTACTTACCAAAGACTTTGCCTAACCTGTGCCAAGTTTACTGCCAATTATAGATGTTGTGACATGCTATAATTTCGAGTTATGCTGAAAATACCGTTCCTATTTGTAATTGTCATTAGGGGTTGGGAAATGGGGAAGATCAGGAGAGAGAGAGCTACCACTCTGCTATGTTTGATATGGCCATATGAAGTAAAACTGAATATTATGAGATTTGCATGTGTTTAAAAAAAAAAACCCAAACTAAACCACAATGAGTTATTCCACTGAGCTGATTGGACTTGCAGTACTATAAATTTTTGCTTCTCTGTGTATCAGTAGTTTATCAAATTCATATTTTTGTAAGTAATTATTTTGGTTTGATGTGGCAGGGAGCAAAACAAACCACACAGCTGTTTTCTTGCTCCCCCACACCCCCAAGTGGGTTGGGAAAGAGAATTGGAAACAAAAAATGGTAAAACTAAAGGGTTGAGATGAGGACAATTTAATAGGTGAGAGAAGGGATATAATAATGATAAAAGATACAAAGCAAGTGATGCACAGCACAGTTACCACCAACTGACTGATGCCCAGCTAGTTCTTGAGCCACAGTTGTGCCCCTAGCCAGTTTTCCCCAACTATATACTGAGCATGATGCCATATGGTATGGATATCCCCTTGGCCAGTCTGGGTGGGCTATCCTGGCTGTGTCCCCTTCGAGCTCCTTGTGCTTCTTAGTATAAGCTAAGAAGTCCCTGACTTAATCTAAACACTGCTTAGCAACAGCTAAAACATCAGCATGCTATCAACATTATTCTCATCCTAAATTCAAAGCACAGCACTATACCAGTGGCTATAGAAAATTAACTCTGTCCCAGAAGCAAAACAGGAAGCATCAAAGAAAAGGAGAGGACATGGCAAGACTGGTTTCTGTCCATAAATGGTTTTAGTTCAGCTACAGATTAAAAAAATAATTCTAATGTTCTTTGCTTTTCTTGGATATTGATGATGAATATGTAGCCATAAGCACAGATCTTGTCCAAGCTGCATCTTCACATCTTCCAACATCACTTGCTGTGCTCAGCCCAAGCAAAGGTTCTGCAGAGAGACTCTGCTGGGCGCAAAATCTATATCGATAGTTGCAACGTACCAACTGTGTGTACAGGATGAGTAACTTAAAGCTCTGTTGATGATCACTGTTAGTGCATTTTCAAAACCAAGGAAAAAGTTCATGTATGTTTCAGCAGTATGATTTATCTGTACTTAGGTTTCCCAGGATTAGTCTTGTGGGCTCTTGTTTTTCCCTTACCTTTAACCACCGAACACCCTTCATTGCAAAGTATCTTGTTGGTGTTAGCATAAAGAAGATCTGGGACCTAACACAGAGTTTTATTGTTAAAGCTCTTTTTTCTCAGAATGGAGAAAGTTTACCTTTACTAGCATCCACATCTTTACTCAAATACACTGCATTTGAAAATGATTGGGAATTTGCCAGTAAAATACCAAATAAAAATGCCAAGAATTGGCCCTTTATGATAAATAATTCTATGATTTATACTTTAAACAATACAATCTATGTATTTCTATTTGGATTTTGAAAAACAAGCCAGGAAAAAAGCAACAATAGCTTAGTAAAAATATGTATACAGTCATGGAATGCTGGTACAGCCTTTGGCAAAGGATCAAGTAATGATAAGGCTTGACTCTATAGGGATATTAACGCTTTTAAAGCAATCAATGTGAAATAAATCTGAGAATGTATGTTTAAATTATGAAAAAAATACAGCATGAATATGCATTTTGTAGCTAACTGCTCCCTGTTGTTTTGGGCACTTGTCCTGCTTTAGTAAGGTTTTTGAGGAGGAGAAAGCTGACTGGAGCACAAGCTACATTTCAAGTCCTATTTTAGGTGGTTTGCAATCATGGATCTCCCTATTTTTTTCTTATAATTTTTCTTTGATTCACTTTTTTTTTTTTAAAGGTATTATCAAACTCAGCTTGGCACGGCTCAAGTGCACAACTGCAACCTTTTCCATGACCCAAAAGTCAGTGCCACTCTGTGGGTTGGCAGTTTGCAAATAAAACATATTCTTAATGAAGTGTGGAAGCTCCTGTTCTTTTCCTTCCTCAGGAGACGTGTCTTAATCTCTGGCTCGGAGCCTTGTCAAATGCTGCAGTAAAGAACTGGCAAGCTCAATACTGCTAATGGATTGAAATCTCCACCAGGTTGTTCATTTCTTGAGGGTTTTATATTTTTTTTCCTGCTTTTTTTTTTTTTTTTTCTTCCTAAATACTGCAGCAACTAAAGCATCGCTCCAGTCCTCAGTCTTCTGCAATGATTGGTTAGGGACTTCAGTGACAACTATAGAGTACACGTAAGAGAAATTTAAATTATGCCACTAAAATGTACCAAGGGTTTGGTTGCTTATGTAGGTCAATTAAAAAAAAAATAATTTAAAACCAGGGGCTGTTCTGTGTATTTGAAGTTATTCCTGAAGATATAAAATTGTGGTATTTATGCTTATAACTTGTGACAGGCTAAGTCAGAGGCATGCTGTCTCTTCTGTAATAGGAGCTGAAAATGTTTGGGTTTGGTGTTTTGAATCAAATTTTTTTTTTTTTTCAGAAGGTAATCATAAAATAGTGAATCCCATTTGAACAGCTGAAAATAAGACTAAAATGCAGTACTAGAAATAAAGGATATGACTGGCATTGGGGATAAATGAAGCTCTCACTAATTCTGGCATAAATTGAGAAAATAGCAATTTTTCCAGAAATTAGGTAATTTTCTTTTCAAATCACATGGGGATGTTACGTAATCTCAGATTACCTTTTCTTACAGTGCTGGTTTTAATGCAGGGGAAGAAAATCACTTGTCATAATTTACTTCTTCACAGTAATTTTGAGAGGGGTCCAGATGACCCAGTCAAAGTGCAAGAAGCTACTATGGTCATGGAGAGGTTGTTTTGGAACCTGTTATTGCCCAGAGCTTCCAAACTTTTACATCAGGGTGGAGGGAGAATGAGAAAGGAAAAAAGCAATTATTGAATCAGCTGCGCTGGGGGCAGGAATTTGTATCGTTCCTTTAGTCTCTGTTAACCTGGTTCTGTCAATGTCAATAACTCTGTGACATCCTGGGAGGAGGAAAAACCGTGGGCTGATGGGTAGAAAAATCAGTTTGGTGCTAAAATGTTATCGAATAATGTATGTGAGGTAGCGCTGTGTGTTCCGTGTCGTTGTGCCGGGGAGCTGCCGGTCGGACTGCGCTCATGTGGAACATAGGGACTACTTGAGAGAAAGTAGGTTACCCTCACCTTTGCTGGTGGATGGAAGGGAATGAGAAGGGATGTTTTCCTACTGCTGCCTTTTCAGATCCATGCTCTAGCATGTTACTGGAGGGACCTCGGTGTGTTTTATCTAACGAGCAGATGGGAAGTCGGGTTCTTCCAGCGATGCTTTTGGCAGATCGAAATGATTACACGCTGCATCTAAACCGATGTTCTCCATTGAGTTCCTGTGTATCTATGGGAACTACTGAAATACTGGAATAACTATTATTGTTGAAACATTTCCAGAAGTAAGGATTTGACATGACCTGTGATGCCCTCACATCTCCTTATTTCTACATCTTAAAGGTTTTCATTAGGAAAGCATTTGGATGCAGTTCATCCATGCACCATTGCACCTAGATGGTCTAGAACCTCTGCAGCATCTCAGCAGCAGCCTGTGATGCAGGTTGGTTAAAATAAAATAAACCAAACCCTCCTGAGCTGCCTGTGGGAAGAAGTGGTTTGCAATCTTACAGACAATGGTTAGACTCAGGGTGGGAAATAGGGTGTCATATAGGAACTGACCAAGCTGTGAAGTATCATGTCACTTCAGTGATTTTCCTGGAGGGAGGAAAAAAAAAAAGGAAGAAAAAAGTAGTATTTGACTATCTTTTCTTAGAATACTGAATTTTATATTCAGAAATGGTGTTTCTGGAGTGGCTTGAAAGAAGAGTGAAAAGACATCAGAGTCCTAGGGAGTCAAAGGACATTTGTGGAGGAGCTGGAGCTCAGAGACAGGATTGATGGGACTTGTCTGGAGCAGGAAGGCATGGGAAAAGTCATGAGTGGGGAGCTTAAAACCTAATTTATTGAAGTTTTCCAAGGTTGGACTGAAGAGATTAAATATAACATGAAGTGTGAGGAAAAGACTAAAGGAGATTCAGGAATTTGGCTGCTGCTGGATTTTGGATGAATGACTTTGGACTTCAAAGTGCAACCTGTCAGATGATGCCTGATGATACCTTTCCCTCTATCAGGGAAAAGTATCATCAGATAGGTTTTTTCTCCACCCTCACAGGAGCATAGGTAAAGGCCCAAAGTGACCAAGACACCTTCATGTAAGGTTGTAAATCAGTATTTGAAATAAATGGTTTTAACTTTTCATTATGGAAACTTCATTCTGAGAATAAGTGTGAAATTGAGATTTAGGTCCTGTGTTGATCTGCAGAAATTTGTCAAGCAGCATATTTACTTAATCAGTCACACTGTACCTTCCATGCTTAAGGTGGAGCTACAGTATATTCACTGTGTTTATTCAAATTTTGGCATCCAGGGAGTAGTGACAGAATGACAGAACGCTGGGAGTTGGAAGGGACCTGGAAAAATCATCTAGTCCAACCCCCTGACAGAACAGGATCACAACCTTATTCTACAGCATTACCTACAGTGGTTAAAGAATGTACCTGCCAATATATAAACCAGTAAGTGTTTTGGTGACATGTTTAAAAACAGTTCAGCAGCCCCGTTTTGTCCTGTGTAACATCAGAGTTTGTGGCATTTGCTTCCATTATTTCCTTGTCCACACCAACCAGCACTTGTAACTTTACTTCTCCTTATCATAATAAACTTCTGTTATGTTTATGTTGCTGAAGGTGAACTTCCATTGGCTTCACTGGAAATTTGGGCTGTATCAGAGCTGTGCTTAGAAGCAAACTGCTAGTTGCTGCTACTTAATATCAGATGTTACTTTCTTTTCTTAAGTAAAAACAAAGTTTTATTACTATTTCTATCACTGCTTTGGGAGAGAAATTCGTTTGCTTGATGAATTAGAGCTACAAGCATCTTTCTTACTGAATTTCTTAACCTTTTATAAAGGACCTTTATATTTTGTAAAGTATTTTTTACTGATCAAGTCGAATGTACATTGGTTGTAGGAATTATTACTGTTTTTCTCTTCTTATATAAGTTCCAATACCAGTTTCTCCTGCTCCTCCTTCTCCTCCTTTGAATTTAAAAAAAAAAAAGCAATAATAATCTTTCTCTTTCTCTCCCTTCCAAGTAGGTAGGAGAAAATTGCTTGATTAGATTATAGGGTCTGTATATGTGTGTAAAGATTTTATTGTGGGAAATCTATATTAGAGCCAAAACGATTAATGGTAATTAATGTTCCCACATTTAATAACAAAAGAATTAATAGTGAGCAGCCACTTACCATAAAGTGTTTCCTTGACGTTTCTTACTAAAAATAAAAATTCTGAGCATGCCACATAGATTTTTTTGGGGAGAGAAAGATTAGGTAAAGACAGCATCTCCCTGTAATTTAAACCATTATTTTTCTGACAGCTTTTTATCTCCTGTCTGGAAGAAATAAACATATTAAATTTTTTATTAAAATAGTTAGACTTTGAGAGAGTATTTTTTTCCCAGTGCAATAATAAATATTTATTTCTGCCAGAAACAAAGAAGTTTGTCTAGGAGGCTTTTACTGACGCTTAGCCAAAGGTATGAGCCTCTTAACCTAACAAATACAGCTCTTGTGTACTTGCTTTCTCCTCTTCAGTACGGATTTTGATGTATAAGTAACATTCCTATAGAGACCAGGTCATCCACCAGTATTGATCAGCTGCCTTCCCATCCTCTGCGGCACCGGTGCCTTTGATTATTGTTTATTAAGGATAAAACTCACTGTATCAATTAAAGAACAGCTCCAAAAACACAGAGTTAAACCACAGCCACAGTAAATTTCCAAATAAATAACAAAGGCTTACAGCAAGATCTTCAGACATACGGGCTGGACACTGGATGTGGCCAGAGAAGGAGTTTAACGTGACCTAGCGAGCTCTTGCAAAATCCTCCTTCTGTTGCTTCTGCTATGCCTATCCCCTGTTGTGTTCAATTGGCATTGCTTTAAATATCACCTCCTACCCATCAGCTCAGCGGGGGCAGCGTGTCTGGATGAAATGGTAGGAGACTGGTGTTAGGCACTCACATCAGAAAGGGGATTGCATCCATTTGGGAAAAAGCTCTTGGCCAAAGTGTCCGGTACAGAGCGAAATTCCGTCCTTTTGAAGGAAAAAAGGGGGAGAAGGGGGAAAGTACATAAAAGAAAAATACTGTCAGATGTCCATGTACTATTAGCACAGAATAATTTATACTGAATCCCGCTCTTACTGTTTTGGTAGATCTGTGTGTGCTCTGCCTGTGATCTGGATGTGGCTAGGGTTTCTATGTCTGTGCTTCTGGCAAATGCGGTCAGTATTTAACCCAGACTGTATTTTCGTGCTTACCATCTGCTTAATTCTGAATGTCAGATCCACAACTGGCCCACTAGTTATTTCTATTCAGCTATTTTGAACTCAGTTCGGTGCAGCAGATAGGAGAGGATGTACTGGTTATGTGAAAATGTCAGCTGAGCTTCCTCCCTACTCCATGGCTAAAGCTGAATCTTTGTGAAAAATTATCAAAAAGGAGATGAGTCTCATACATTTCCATTTTAGTGTCTTCTCTAACCTTGAGCTTTCTTGGTGGTATTGCAATTAAAAAAATAATTGGTAAAGGCCAAGTTTGGAATAGTTTTTGATCTGGTTAGAATAAGGAGTTAATGGGAAAACCACACTAAACCCTTACTAAGTAATTTCTGCTAAAGTTCTGTCTTTTTAGGCATGGACAAATTTCAGTACGTGATTTGGCTTGGAAATGTTTGGCTGAAGTGGACTATTCTATCTCAGTCCTGACCATACTACCCTTACAGTCTTTCTTACATGTCCAGGCACTCTGGTACATGTTCAAATGTCTGGAGGGTCTAATAAGAAAATAATTTGGAATATTTTAATTTCTCACTGTAACTTAGAAATCTGGACTTCATGAAATAGTACTGGGAAAATTGCTTACAGTAATCTCTTCTAAGGAAAATTACTTAACACTCATAGTTATTTGTATACTTCACAGGTCTGATTCAGCCTTACAGTTTTGACATCTCAAGCAAATGTCAGCACCTTTACCAACACATGCATTGACAAATGGATTAGACAAGCAAGTGGGATGGAGAAGACATCTGCTTCCAGTCTTCTGATGCACCTCAAGGCCCTGAGTCTGGAGGTAGGAGAACTGTTACAGGGCAGGAGGGGAATCCTGCCCTCGGAAAGGATATTTTCTGTAGCGTGGGTTGCATTGGCAGGTAAATGGGATGAAGGGGGCTGAGGTTGAGGAGTGTTGTGGCAGGATTAGAGAGAGTGTTTTTCATTAGTATCCTTGGGTGGAATGCCTGAGTGGCTCCTTTTAAAAGGGTTCTGTGTGTGCTCCACCTCGCTGAAAGCAGCTCTGCCTGTCAGACCAGTGATGAGAAGGTGCAGGTGGAGATCCCTCCCTACAGCCAGCACGTGGACACCTGTCTGGGGAGGTTTGTGGCTTCCTCATCCTCATGTAATCCTTATACTCAGAAACCATCAAGTCAAATGAAATAGGAGGCACAGGTGAATAAACCTACACAGAGTCTGCACACTACCCAACAGCAATTATCCAAACCCTATCTGCTGGGAATTAAAATGTTACGGTATGGATGATTATAAAGCATTTATTGTTTATGAATTCATAGTCCTCTTGGATGTCCCTGGATGCTGCATTTTGCTTATGGATCTCTGAACCAGCTGAAGGAAATGTAAAATCAAATGTAGACAGACAGCTCCCTCTTGAATACATATCCACAGAGGCTCAGGAACACTTGTTAAGCTAGCAAGGGTATGGAATAAATTGCACCCGAGATATTTGTTCTAGATCCACCTATTTTGGACGAAGGGCTTTGTGTGTGACGTGAAAGCCCCTCCTCGGGGAGCTGCCGTCACCGCGGTGCAGACAGGTGGATCTGGAGACACAGAGCCTTGCAGAGTGGCAGAGGACCAGAAGATCAATCTTTAATGCAAAGACTGCTGCAGCCCCTCACATGCATAATTTATTCCTGCTTTTGGGTACAGATGGACCCGAATCAAGCCGTGAGCCCAGGCTACAGGGGTATTAAAAGCAGGTCCAGGCATCTCAGATTGTCCTCACCTCTGAAACGGGGACATTTCACCAGCCAGTATCTGACCCTTTACCTCCTCCCTCTGCACAGCACAGAAACGCTGCAGGGAGGTCTTTGAAAATCACAGTGACTTTCCCTCGTTCAGGGCACATAGCACCATTTGTATTTCAGCACAGAGTTAGGGCCCTAGAAAGAATTATGCATTTCTGAGTTTAATTAAGTGCACTAACAACACATAAGCAAAGTCAGACTCGTAAAAGAGAACTTTACTGTATGAATTGACACAAAATAAAAGCCCATTGGGATTAAAAAAAAAAACCCAACACCCCTGAAAAACACATTACAGTGAGTAAACTCACCACCCTGGCTCACTTCAGTCACTGAATATATCTGCCTGAGATTTTTTTTCCTTGGGCCTTGACACACGCTTAAATACCAGTGATACGATAGCACGCAACGCTAGCATAACAAGGTATGAGCAAGAGGGATTTGCTTTTGACTAGTTAAGAAATAAGCTTACTAATTCACAAATTTATTATAAGATTAGCCTTTAATACCTGATAATCACCTTCGTCAAGGAAAATTTCTTCTCTTCAAAAGGCAAATGGAATTTATAGATGGGTCTTGAGCCAGACACGTGGGTGGTAGATGATGTTCACGAGAGGTCCGGCCTTTCTCTGTGAGCAGGGAAGAGACAATTTTAACAGACTGGGTGCAGCACAGCATAGCCCAGTGGAACAGAAATGACACAGGCATGGTGGAATCTCAGATGCTTTGGGATTGTTAATCTGCAGAAAACAGGTTGATCAGACTTGTTTAATTTTGACATGGCTATTTTTAAGGCCTCCCATTTGTATTTTAGTGGGGTGATTACAACTAAATACACAAGTAAAAATGCAGTCTTCTAACATACACAGCCCAGTATTCCCATTTCAAAGGTGATGTTGTCATATAGATAGAAGAACATCAGGATTTGTTAGAGTCTTGTTATTATCTACTTTGCAATAGGCCATCTGGACTTCAACGAAGAAAGGGCTCCCAATGTGTTAGGCTCATGCAAACATCTGGTGAAAAAAAAAAAAGACCTTTCCGCCCAAGGACTTTTTGCTCAAACTAATAAAAAAAGGCAAAGTGTGGGAGAGGAAAAAAGGAGGATGGGGGGTGGGGAGAGGGGAACTTTCTACAGTCCCACAACCTTTTGCTAACAGACGGAAGTCTGACTGCTGACTCCCAGCCTAGTCCCATTGCCAGCAGAGGATATTGCGTAGTTGTTAAGCACAAGTTATACCCAAGTCAGTCATGCAACATTACTGTGAGCAGGTATGAGAGTAGTGTGATCCCTGCTGTGTACCAGAAATTACTGTAAGGACAAATACAGATACAAGAATTTGCTGCAGCGCTGTTAGTTTTCAGGGTGAAAATCTATAGGCAAATGCCAAGATTGTATGCATGGGTGTAGAATATAGTAGAAAATTCTCTGGGTACCAGGCAGTCATGTCAGTTTGCTTGTTTTTATACTCCTCTGCAGAGATTGGGTGAAATAAAGCTTGGAGGATCAGCAGAGCAAAATAAACTTTGTACCATGAGATGCAGAACTACTGGAGCTTCACTTCCTATGGATTTGGGTCCTTCATTTCCCTACATCCCCACCAGGTATTTATGTCTCCACCTTCTTTCACTAACTCCAGTCATCCCTCATAGAGCATACAGATCATGCCTCAGTTTCCCCATAGCTCCTGCTTGCACAAGAGACTGGGGTGTCTACAGACCTGTACCTCTTGCCCAATTCCAAGCCAGCAGAAATGGCACCATAGAGCCTCATATTGCTGCTTTTCCTGCAATGGAAGCACTCCTTTGCAATTCCCTACCTGTTCTCCAGCTGCCAATGCTGACACAACTTATAGGAATTCAATTATCTTCAGAGCTTTTACCTCTGAATTGAATTTAAATAAGCCAATGAGTTTGCAAATGGTTAAGGAAGAGGAGATCTGGCAGACAAGACCAACACATAAGCTCTGTTTCTTCAGGAGAGTTGTCCAAAAACAGTTGAACTCAGAAAAATGTGGGATTTTGAAAAGCATAAAAGCACATGAACTGTAACAGAGATTGTCTAGTTATGGAGTGAAAGAAAATAAATAATGGGATTAAGCAGAGAGGGAAGCAAGGGTCAAAGGTCAGTCTCCTCCTCGGATGACATTGAGAAAGAGATTAGAAGTTTCCACAATTGAGAATATAGCTTTCCCAAAATTCAATGGTAAATTCAAAGTCCAAACATTACACAAAGGTTTGTTTGTTCAGTTTATTAAGGAGGTCTCAGGCTTAGGGTTCTCATTCATTCACTTTATATGGGTTTCTGCACACTGGGACAGGACATCTGCCCAGGACCTTTGAGTACGGGGCACCAGGTGCTGAAAGTCTTTGCAGGGCTGTGATCAGGATAGGTTCCTCCTGGAGTGGGCACAGCTCTATAGAAATCCACATGCTACATTACACCACAGAAGATGGAGAAGCAAATGGTTTCTCTTGTGTTTAAGTGGCAATTTCAAGGCCAAATGCGAGTGTTCTTGCAGAAAGATATAGGCAAGAGGACTTTGGAAATTATTCAGCAAAGTTATAGAGCTTCCTGAACTTGAGCCAGGCAGAAATACTAGGACTTGAACCAAAAGGAAATATTTTATGGCTTGAATGCCTTTTACCAATCAATTTTCCTCTTTGGAAATGTTTTATTTCATCTTGTAACTTAGTTGAAAAGATGAAGGTATGATAACGATGTGGTGGGATGGTCATGTTTGACCAGGTGATAACCAAGCACTTGAGATACCCTGGTATTGGTTTTCAGGCAAACATGTGTTTGTGGATGTGTTATACCTACAATATCTATTCACAATGGCAGTGATGTGTTAAATGAGATAGAAGACCCTTCTTCCCAGGCACTCAGGGATTGCTGGACTCAAAACTGACAGCCAAGGTGAGAGCTGATTTCTCAGCATGCTCATTTATAACTCTTTTAGCAAATACTATTAGAAGTATTTCAGTTTAAATTCTGATATTTTCCATACTGGGTGACTTCAGCTCTCCTTCATGCACTGGAATAAGCAGGGTTGGTGGGGGCGTTGATGCCCTCACCTCCCACTCTCAGACTGAGTGCTACAGCTTCTCAACGATTTTCTTCCAGCTCACAGGTTGTAGCGAGTAGTCAGTCCCACCAGCCCTCTCTGTGATTGTACCTGCAGTATTTATCAGCCAACAGAGGTAACACTGCTCCTTTTTCTCAACCCAGATTTAGTGACTGCATTCAGGGTCAGGTCATTCCCCTCGCAGCAAGTCGCATGGGGTGAGGGATTTTCCCCACCTGTTCATCAATTGGCCCTTGGCACTTTTCCACTTTGGGGTTTTAGGGGCTTGTGTGAACCTGGGTGATAGGGTGAACCAGTGGAGCACTGGCACAGGTTGCCCAGAGAGATGGTGGAGGCTCCATCCCTGGAGACATTCAAGGTCAGGTTGGATGAGGCCCTGAGCATCCTGATCTAGTGAAGATGTCCCTGCTCACTGCAGGGAGGTTGAACTAAATGGGCTTTAAAGGTCCCTTCCAGCCCTGGAATCTGTGATTATTAGATGTTTGTGTTTAAAAACACAAGCAGCCCTTGTGAAGGGGCAGATGTGTTTGTGGTGTGGTGCATCACATCAGATGGGCTGCATCGGTAGTTCAAAATCGGTGCCCATCATATGACAGCATTAATGTGTAAGAGCAGCTAGATGAGGAGCAGAGAACAGAAAACTGCAAGGCATGCTGTTTGTAAGCCCTGTGCTTACAGAACAGTCCATATACTGTGAACTAATTTTCTTTTTAATAATTCTAATAGGAATTCCTAATAATTAGCTGATCTAATTTAGATTTGTGTTTAATCTTTTCCAAGCTATATTATTACAAATGGTCGAGGAACCTTGCCCTTAAAAACCAGTGAAAATATCCTGACGACCTGGGACTGCTGTTGGAGAAAAGATTTTTGCCTGAAAGGGTTTCAGGAAGTTACAAAACTCCTTTACATGGCCTGTTGGATCTGTGTATGATTTCCAGCATTACACAAAATAAATACCAGGAGACTGGTGTGGTTTATACAAGAGTTTATAGAGAAAAAAATCCACCCACCAGCTCCCTTGCTGAGGATTACAACCAGGTCTCTGCTGCCAAGTTCTCTGTTTAGGTAAAGCATGAGAAAATCTGCCATTTTTTTAGAGTCACAAAAGGGGTGCTACAGGGGGGGCAGTGAGAAGCTGACAGCTCTCACTGCTTAAAAGGCAGCTGTTCCTTCTCAGGTACTATTATTAATAAACCCTAAGGTAATGTTTGCTCTGAAATATGTCTAATTGAAATAATTTACCCTAACCCTTAGAGAATTATGAAACTGTTTTCATCATGTTCACACACAGCAAAATAATTATGAGATGCCATATGGAAAAGACATCATGTGGTATATGTATTTCTGAATGTATACTTTTTGAAACGGTTCCCACAGATAAATCATATAGCTAATTTACAAAGAGGAGGTGGATAGTAGTTCTTAAGTATGCAGTTTAAGTTCAAAATGGTTTCAGGCTGGGTAAATTTACAGTGGTGATGACATGCAGTAATTGCACTGATCACAGGACGTATATCACTGAAGATGTCGATAGCGCCATTAAGTTGCTCAGCACAAAAACGAAGCAGGGAAATTCTGCTGGAGACTCTCTGCTAGTGCAATGGGCCACCTCCAAAAGCCTCTGCAGAACCTGTGTGGTCCTGAGCTTGATTTGCAGATGAAGTGTACCTGACTGAAGCCCTGGAGATGATCCCCCACCATCAGGGTGTCTCTGAGATGTTTCTGGTTTGCATCCGGAGAGCTCTGACACTTAAGCCAAGGCAAAACTCTCCCTCCATAAATTTATTTTGACTCAAATGCATGAGAAAAAAAAAACTTTTGAAGTTGCTGTTCCCCACTGTCCATTTCTTGCAAGTTTTTCAATGGCTCAATTTCTAAACTCATCAGTAGTCACCAGCATTATCATGTATATGCATGATATATCCATATATTTTTATGTATGTAAGTTTCATTGCATGTGGTAGCAGGAGAATTCTGTAGGGCACTTCTTGGTCTTTTTCCAGGAATAATTGTGGTAGATGATGAGACATCTGAGGTTCTCTTCCTGATAGTTAAGAAGTTTTGAAGGTGCTTTTTGAATAAGGAACTCTTATTAACATTTCTAGAAATCTGGCTGGAGATCAGGCTTTCTTGTCAGACTTCTGGTAGTTCTTGTTTCCAGATGGATGGAAGAAAAATAAGAGAATAGCTTATTACACCCTTTATGTTTCTTGTCCAATTGGAAACCAGCGAAGAAGACAGGAAATAAAGGGAAGGGACTGGACAGAATAAGATTTCTTTCTAAAAATCCTTAAAAAAAAAAAAATTAAAAAAAATAGAGGTTTATCTCTCATTTGAGCAGGTCATGTTAGCCTGTATTCTCTCTGAATTTGTTCACCAGTAACTTTTGCAATTATTTCTCTGATGATTGCTGAAATAGTTGAAAGATCCGTGATATATGTTGCAAGAACTAACGGGATGCAGCGCAGCAACATTGTTTATCCCCCAGTAATGACATCATTACCCTGCATTACCACTCTAGGTAGTGTATTTGTCAACAGCCAGTAGTGGATGAGTGCAAGGAAAATATTTACCCAACTTCAGTGTGGTGGCATTACCCCAGCAATGCCATTTCAGGAGGATCACATGGCATTTCTGAGATTCGTGCTGCACAAACCAAAAAAGCTTTGACATTTCTGTGCATGTAACACCAGTCCTCAAATAACCACCTTTTAGAAGCAGCAATTGCAGTAATTCTGTTTGTTAAAGGATAATAATGCACAAGTTTTCAAAAGAAGGCAAAAAGTGATATTCCCCACAAATTTCTGAAGGTGGGAGTTTTCAAATACCCTGACTGTGTGTGGAGCGCTGGGGACATCAATATTTGATGACTCCCTAATCTTCCCAGGAGTAACCACACATGCTAATATTTACTCACTCTGCACAGATACAGTATCCAAATGCTGCTGATGCATTAACATGCAGGCATTCAAAGTGAGCTTTGCTGAGGTGTCATTCCTGGGAACCACCTGCACTGGTGAGGTAGACTTCCCTCTCTCTCGTCCCTGCTTTCGGGTGAGAAATGTGATGATCTCTCTCTGTTACTAATATTGTGTAGATGAAAAGTCATGTTGCCCTTTTAGCAACTTCCAGGCATCTGTATTTATGCTCACTGAAGGTGTATTGTATTTGATGCTATTAGAGTGCCCCGAACCAAAACTCACATCTATTTATTTTTTTTTTCCCTGTGAGTTACAGCAGATTATTATTTCACTACAGTATCTGAAAGCATGAGATAGAGATTTATGATACACTTGCGTTTTCCACTTCAGTTCATGTAATGTAGGAAAGGTAAAGTGTCCCTGGCTGCACAGTATCCCTTTTTTCTCTTTGGAGCAGTATGTGCTGCCTGATTAGAGGATAGTGAGAAGGTCACTGACCAAACTTTATCTTCCACACAGTTTCCCACAGCATGTATTCCTCCTAGGGAACATTTTCTCAGCTCAGGTTATTTCCAGAAATGTTCTCAAACCATAAGAACAGTCCTTGCAGTAAAACATTTCATTCCCACTTTTTATCCTTTATCTACCAGTGCAGTGTTGACAGCATTTATGTTTCTTCTATTGACTGGGCCAAGAACAACAGGATTAATGAGGTTGTCTCTTCATGAGTGCATTATATTTTTTTCCTCTGACCTTTCAAACATGGGAATCTTCTGTTTGCAATATTTCTTAAGGAAGGAAAACCCCTTCTCACTGAAGCTCCTTTTGACGGGGGCCGTCTGGGTGGGAGCCCGGGTTCCCGCGCAGCTCCGGGCTCCCCGTGCAAGGGAACGCGGCGTGCGGGCGTCCTCCACGCCTCTGGCCAACGCACGGGCTCGCTTCAGAGGAAACCCTGAAAAAAAAGCAGAAGAGGGAATATCTTTGTTTCCTTGTTTTTTAAAGAATTGGCTGGGGGTGGGTGTGTGTGGGGGATATTTTAAGGACTTTCTCAAGCTATGAAGTTCTGATTATAAATCTTACGCAGCTGCTTACAGACTTTCATAGTGCAGGAACTGCTCAGAGGTGGCTGGACACTGCTCTTCTCTGGATTTTTTTTTGGAAAAGTTTACATATGTTTAGGGAAGGAGGAGTCATTGGAATTGCAGCCTTCCACAGAACACTCTTGTGCATAATCTTTCCTATTCCTGATTAGTTTTGACACTGGGTAACTGGAACACAATCAAGATGGGATCATTTCTAAGTGCAGCAGGACAGGGAACGTGAAGAATTTTCCCAAGGATGGGAGCGCAAATATCTTTAAACACAATAAATAACTTTGTGCATATGACATCTTTTAGCCAAACTCCTCAAAATACATCAATTAGATAAGCTAAACATAATTAAATTTTTGCATAAGATTGTTAAGGGTGACATTCCCATTTTTCATCTAAGGAAACAGAGGGACAGAGAGCTGGAAAAATTCCCACCAGCCCAAAAGCTATCTCCATAGGCAGGCCTCTAAGCTATTAATTTCCCCTCTAAGTTATTTATTTCCCTTCTTGGTGGGGAAAGAAGCACCACAAATTTGTGTGTTCCCATCCTGCATCTCATAGAGCTGTAAAACCCTTTAATGGAGGTAAAAAACACTTTACACATCATTCAACCTGTTCTTTGCAGTACACACTAAATAGTGGAGAAATCTGCCTGATATTTTGGGGGAAGGAAAAGTAGAAGAGGCGACATACATATGTATGTAGAGGTGTATATAAGTATGTATAGCCCCAAACATAATTTTTTGATAACTATAAAAAGAATTGGAGACATGAAGGCTCGCAGCACTGGCAGAATATGTTTTCCATAGGTGTGTAGTTCATCTGCATGGAAAAAATTCCTATGCCATGGAGAAAAAATAGTTACCTGCTAACCTGAGGGGAAAACATAGTGTCTTGCTGAGCACTCCAGTGCTGGCTTTACTTCGTGTCCACGGTGCAGAGGGCCAGGATGCTGAGCTGAGCTCTGGGCAGTGATCCAGGAGGGCCAGAGCTCAAGCATCGAGCTTAGGCTTTAAGCGAGCTCGAGACCTCTGTGTGTGAATTCAAGTCATTCTGGGATTTTGAGAGTGAGCTGAACTAGACGTGTGAACGTAGCCAAATTCATCCATGTCAACTCTAGGAAGAGAACAGAAACAAATATTCCTGGCTCCTTGCTTTAGCAATTTAAATAATCCCACGTATTACTTCTGGAAAAAAAGACAGGCTGCTTTTACTGGGTTTTAAGTTGAAAAAGTCATCAGAGAAGCTAAGACATTTCAGAGTAATATTTCATGAGATTTTGAGACGTTGTCTGCTGAAAAGAGTAACACTTGCATGGTAAAGAAGCTAATGTGATGATGCACTGTCGCAGGCTCTGCCAGTGGTCACTGCGACAGGCACCAGGAGAGAGTTTCTAAGATTTAAGTCACAGAATCCCAGACTGGTCTGGGTTGGAAGGGACCCCGAGGATCATCAAGTTCCAACCCCCCTGCCACAGGCAGGGCCACCAACATGCTAAATGAGGTTTCCCAGGGCCTCATCCAACCAGATCCTGAGTGTATTACATGTCTTAAAATGGGCTTTCCTGGGGTTCAGGGCTGTGGAGTTTGTTGCTTAAACTGTTATTCCTTTTAGGATTTCTATTGTAACTGAATTTAAACACCCAGAGAGAGTCCATATCTGCACTTGTCAGAATTTAGGGCAGGTAAACATAACCGTGATGGAGGAATTCTTGCATTCAGCTTTTCTCTTGTGATAATGTATGCAGAGGCCTGATTCTGCTGAGTGTTCAGCTAGAAGAATGGGGTAAAGCTGAAGAACCTGCACCTTGCTTTCTGTTCCTTTTAGCAAGATACTCTCAAAGAGCCCTAAGTGAATATAATTTTTCAGTTGTAACCCTCAAGACTTAAAGATTTTAAAATCCTGACACTTCAGGATTAAAAAAACCTCCACGTATCTATCAGTGAACGGTGAATACATGTTTGTGTAGTTTGCCTTATTTGCATTTGTTGGTAATTAATTAAAAAACGTGAGTTTAATTAAACTTGGAGTTAGGGGATTCATTAAAATAAAAACAAAAAGCATTGCAGTTAAAAATGTAAAATAACATATTCAGTTGAGTTAGCTAGTGCAGCTTAAGGATTTGCAGAGCGATGCCAGCAGTACTAAAACTTTAGGGACTATCACGCTGCACGCCGTTAGAGAAGAGTTATTGAACAAGGGAAGTGGGTGTATGTCTTTGTCAGCAGATAAATTTCCCTTTGTAGGTACTTGAATTGAAATAAAAACATTTGCCCTCAGTTTCTGGTCTGAGTCTGTGGCTAGGAAGCAATGAAACCCATACAAGTCCGAAGGAGAGATTGACAGTATAACTGGCGGTGAGGTTTGTAAATAAGTTTGGGGGTGGAAGAGGGATTAGAAAGCTTAAAGGGAAGTGATACCACTCATGTAAAACTTAAAGACTAAATTATACTTACCTGTTTATACCAGCATGAAAAGTGCTTTCTATTTTTGGCCTCTTTTAGCTGCAACTCACTGTCTTTAGCATATTATTTTGGTTTTTTCCTTTGAGAACAGGGGAAGGGATTTTTTTAAGGAAAGACATTTCTGTTATGTTAAAACCAGAAAAAAATTCCCATTTAATCATTAAGTCTGATGTTTATTAAACATTTTTCAGTAGCCAGGTCTTTTTGATCCCTTCATCAGGACTAGGCTTGTCCCACCAGCAGAAGAATCCTTGTCTTTTTTGTAGTGCATGCTCTGAGAATTGTCACCAAGATATTTCTGTCTGTGCAGTGGATTAGAGGTGAAACCTTTCTGCCTCCTCACTTTTGAAGGTTTTAGTGACCATCTCCCAGATCAGCACTGACTCTTGTACAGGTCAGGCTTGTTGTCTATGTGAGCTGCCCTGCACCAGCTACAGCACCTTGGGAAAGGCACAAGAGGTAACATCTCATGCTTCTGTAAGATGCCTTGCTCATGGGGATGCTGGAAAATGAGTGACTTGGGTCAAACTGCCTTAAAATTAAGATTTTTCTACTTTACACTTCCCCCAAAGTATTTAATTTTGTGAGAAAACAATTATGATAATAGAACATAATGCTAAAAAATTCCTAGTTCTAATCATCAGGCTCATTTTCTTATGAAATTAATATAGAACATCTCAGTAATGAATACGAAATGCATGCAAGCAATGCTCTATTAATTCGCTTTCAGGGTGGCTTGGCACCCATGTCCAGGATGTTACTGGACAACTTGAGTACGTGAAAAGGACTAGATTAAAAAAAAAATCCAGATTAAAAAAGTCCCATAAAACCACCCAACATAAACTTCCATATTGCATCTTTGATATTGAGAAACCCTCCGTGGTTGCCTGTATCCCGCACCGCTGGATGGGAGGACCCCATGTTAACAAAACACCTGCTCCAGCCGCGGTGCCAGGGAAGGTGGCCCTAGCACAGGGAGCAGATGCTCCACAGCTGAAGCTTTTCAAAGGAGACACCTTTAGAGCCCCCCAGCCTTATGGGATAACTGAATCGTACATAAATAGTCTTTAAAGGGAGCATTGTCTGCTTTAAAAAAAAAAAAATGAAGCGAGGTTTTGTGTGGGGGTAAAGTAAATACGGTTGGAAATACACGACTTGTTAAGAGCTTTTTGAGGACCCCACACTCACAAAATCTTTTAGGTCATGTGTTTGCTTTCCGAAACATTTGGTAAGTAATAAGTGCCAAGGGACTATATGCACTCCATCTGGAATTAGCAGATTCCTCTTTGTTCAATTGTTCCTAAATTTGGAACCAGCTGACTTGCTTAAAAGTATTTTGATTTTCTTTTAAATAAATACGGGAAATAAACATAGCCCAGGACCTTCAGAGAGGTACCTTATTAGTCTTCAACCTGGCTCCAGGAGTCATGCAACCCTTAAAGGAGCATTTGGCAATTTTGATGTTTGCTATTGGTTTATGGTAACAATTTGTTTGGAGTGGCCCATCATTTTTGTTTCCTTTTTATAAATAGTATCAAAGAAATCGGAGATGGAAAAAGAACTATTAGGTCATTGAATCCACTCCACTGCCAATGTGGTCTTGTTCCCTACTGTGCATTTTTTCCACTTTTTTGTCCAGGTTAAACTTGGAATTAGGTTTAAGAGCCTGTAGGTCTGATGAGAGGTACAAGAGCATGTGGAGATTTTACTCTTTTCTTCTTTCCTTACTAGATAAATATCTTATTTTCATCTTTGTCTTCCCTGCATAAGGAAATGGCACGTCAAAAGATCAAGTAAATGCTTTCTCTTTGCAGGTGTTGTAGATTACTACCTCATCCCCATAAAAATTTAGGTTTTGCTTGAGGAAAGTGAAAAAAGAAAAGAAAAGCAGTACTTCTCTTATTTTCCCTGATATGCTATAACACCAGAGTAAAAGCCTGATACCATGACACCTGCTTTGTCCAGGAGGCTTAGGAACAGAGGTTATGTTTTGTTGAAGACCTTAAAAATAATTTTTAGGAGAAGCTGCTTTTAAAACGAAACCAAAACTTAGCAAACAAATTTGAGCAAACTCTTTAAAGTCTCGGGAAAAAAAAAAAAAAACAAAACAAAACAACAAACCCACACTGGAATCACCCAAAATTGCACCAGGCTCATCACAGGGAATTCAGCTGGACTATTTGACACTGAAACAGCTTTCAGGGAAGAGCTTGTGAATCAAAGCTCCTAAATGTTGTCCAATGTCATTACATTTAGCATATGATGAATTATGAAGAGGTGCAGATCTGTAGATCTGGGATCACAGCCTAAGATATTCAGCCTGTATATGTTGGTCTGCTTCCACGGGCTCGAGTGGAAGGATGCCTATTTACAATAACTGGGGATGGATGATCCCTCTCTCCACAGACTGCAGGGAAAGCTTAGGGAGAATCGCTTTCCTAAGCCAGAGCTGGCCTTCGTGAGCTGTGTCTTACGATGCATTACAGAGCAGGATCAAGGTCTTTATCTAGTTCACGGTTGCTCAGAGTTTTGTTTCATCCAACATTTGTTGAAAACATAAGCTAACATTTCTGCTTCAAGCTTCCCTAACAGTGAAACTAGTATAGCACAAGCAGATACATATTTTCTGCATGGTTATAAGGTCTTTTTATTTGGTCTAGATACACATCTGTAACTGTTTTACCAACTCATGTATTCATATATACTGTAAGTCAAAGGAGCTTAAGTTTTCACTTCTTGCATTGAGTTGCAATCATTCTGGTTTGTAGGTTGTTCCTATGCATTGTGTCTCAGCAGCCTAAGGGCTTCTCTAAATCATTATTCTGTTCTTTCCTTGCAAGAAAGAACCAAAACCTTAGTCAAAGATTAGCATGACCTAGGCATAAACCTAATCATAATCCTCTCTACTTCTTTTTCCTATTCCAGGCAATCTCTATTCTGAGGATCAAACCTGTATTTCCTCTGTGTGCTTGAGGAAGGTAAATCAGCGTGATTAAGCATCAGCATCACTCTGTTGGATCTGTTGAAGATACCAACGTTTGGGATTGGCCCATGACAATACTGGTTTGTTGTTTTTTTTTAAACCTAAGACTGTGATTACAAGTTCAGAAGTTGCACCAAAAGAGACTAAGCTACACACACTAGTTTAGGCCAGTAATTCATAAAGCTTTAAGGTATGTAGTACTGTGGGCTACTGTCTGTAGTTAATTACATATGTAATTTTATATATATATATGTTAGGTTATACTTAATAGAATCTTGCAATTTGAGAAGATAGTAATTTCTTTTCTTCAGTACCTGCAATGTGAGTAAATGTATCTACTAAGAAAAGTGTGAGCAACTGTGATAATTTTCTGAAAATGTGTCCTCTTCAAGGATTTTACAATGGCAGAAAAGGAAGAAATATTTGTTCTTGTTCCCATAGAAGTTAATTATAACCTTGCCATTAACATCTATGGGAGGACGGAATGCCAAATTACTATGTCAGTGAGACTGGTGTTTTCTTTTTGTTTCTGGTTCTTATTTATAATTCTGAAAAAGCAACATTGTTAAGAGAATAACCTTATTATTTACAACTTGTAAATCTTTTTTTTTTTTTTTTTTGACAATGCATATGGTCATACTCCTTTTAGGACACCACAGGAATTTCCATAGTTTCATTTATATAAAGTTACTGATAGGCAGGCAAGGTCTTAGTAAAAGACCATGAATGAGAGAGAACAAACAGAAATATTGCATAGTAGATGAAACAAATCTAAATTTTACAACAAAGTGAAAGATTATGGAAGTTTCTCTTGAACTGGGGTTTCTTTTAATGGGCTGGAAGGGGAGACATTTTGGCAGGTCAGGTTATCACATTGTGCTATAGTTAGTACTGACTGGTTCTGTGCTGTTGTTTGTTGAGATGACTAAGTTGTCATTTTTAATTAGCTTTATGCTCTTCTCAAAGGCTAATTACTTTACTTTTTATCAAGATTACTTGATTGGCAATGACAAGGGTGCCATGGTTACGTATTTTTAGAGAATTCCCCAACCTGCACAATTATAGAATTTTTTTGTTCCCCCTGGATTCTTTGTGCAGTAAAGCCTTCAGTAAAAATAATAGTTAAAAATATATATATTTACTATTGATACCAACAGGAGAAAGTATATCTGGGGTTTTTTTTATGTTTGTTTTATAGGTTGGTTTTGGGGGGGTTGGCAGGAAGGGCATTGATAATGCATTTAGTCATGTAAGAAGCACATTACACATAATTTACCTCCCTGTCAGTGACACTAGTGCCTCTCTATTACCTTAGTTTAAGTTATTTCAAGCAATCAGAATTGGAGAAGGGAAGGGTTTGTTGGGGGTTTTTTTCCCCTCTTATTTGTCAATAGCTGTACATCTGCCCTGGCCATCATGGAAATCTGGCCTGAGTTAACTGCACACTTATTCCAACGTGTAGAAATTACACAATCAGCCACTGACTTGTAGAGAGCATTTTACCACCTTATTTACTAGGGTTTGGTTGAAGAGCCCTTGAGATAAGTATGAGAGGTGCAGTCACAGGTGAAACATCTCTTCTCTTTAGCTACCTTTATATTATTATATTTTTTTCTTGTTTGGAACAGCAGCAGCCCAAAAGGTGATGCTTCTACTAAGGCTCCCTCGAGGGGGAGAGCAGTGGCAGGAGACATAAATACTCCTCTGACATTTTTTTTTTATAAATACAAAGAGAATCACTGCTTTACTCCTTTCATATATAAATACACATCAGATGTGTGGTGAGCCAAATTCTCTCAGGAGCTTGTCCTGAAAGAGGGAAAGACACAATGATTTAGAGTCTACAACTGCAGCTCTTGCAGCTGCTTTGTTCCCTGCTGCTGGAGGAGAAATCCCTGCATCAGCAGCCTCTTGATTCAGGGGCTTAGAGCAATTCCCAGAGAAAAAGCCCATGGGAACCTAAAGCTGTTCCTAACCCGTTGGAAGGGTAAGGAGGGAACAGCCACCACGCAGCTTGAAGGGGATGGGTTGCTCCGGCGTTCGGATGCCCCATTTTGCATCACCTCTACTGCCATTTGCAAGTGGAAGAGGTCTTGCTCCTGCCTGTGAGTCTTGTTGCATTCTCCAAAACCTGTTGGGAGCAGGATTAAGGTAACTAGGTAACTCCCAAAACCAAAGAGAAGGTCATCATGGTAGGGTGCTGGCATGGCACCTTCAAGCTTGAAGGTGGAGATGCTGAAGGGTGAGCTTGGCTGTGAAGGCCTGCTGGGATGTTGTAGGGAGCACATGTGGAACATCTCTGTAACAAGGCAGCTGAAGATGTGAGGATGTTCTGGATGTTCAGGCTTGCACAATCCCTGTGATTTGATGTTCTTCTTAGTGATAGACGGGGAAAATAGCAGCTCGAGCTACTGCAGCACTGCTGAGTGATTCCTTGCTGCCTAAGTGTAAAAAGCACCTTCTTAGTAAGCATCTTGCCTCCTTAATGAGCTAGTAACACATTTATGACTTCAGTAATTAAAATGAGTTTTTATTGCTCTTTACTTATGTTAGAGAGATGAGCAAGGTAGGCTGGCAACTACCAGGACCTGGGAAACAGGAGTTTGGCTCTGCTTCCTCTGCTGCAAGGAAAATATACAGGACTGGAACCTAAAGGTATTAAATGCCTAAATTCTCTGGAATTCAGTGTAAATGGGGAGGCTAAATACTGTGGGGATCTTGTCTTAATCTCTCTGTACCATAGCTCTTTATCTGTCCTATAAGAATAATAATTCTTCCCTACTCATAATAAAGTATGATAACGAGCACTGTAAAGGAAGTAAGTGCTAAGTTATCTCCGAATGTACAAACAAAATCTAAGCAAGACACCATGGTTATTTCTTTTTTTGTGAGTTTTCATTATGTAGTGGCTTTCAATTCCTATTTATTAACTAAGAATCATTCTATGATTCTATGATTCTAACGGATGGTTGTGTTCAACCAGGGCACAGTTTCATCTCCAGAAGTTCACCAACAGCAAGGATCAGCGAGAAGGTAAGGATGCAGCTCAACTTTTAGAAAATCAGACTAAAACTATTCTTTTCTCAAGGCAAAACTGAGGCTTTTTCACTTTCAGGCTAACTTTCAGCATCTCGGCTTTCTACGCCGTGCTTCCAGTATAAATAAATGATCCCACATTCCGTCATGATAACATATGCTCATGCAGAGCTCAAAATTAGAAGGAATATGAAGTGTTCTATTAATTGCATGAATGTTGATTGTTAAAATCATGTGCTAATTGGTAATATCTGTGTGCAGTAGGTTCCCGCAATATGTGTTAGATTACATTAACTGTGCTTGTGACTCAGATATCAGGCATTATGTGTTTTATAGAAGGATTTTTTAAAAAACTTTGTGTAATTAGGTTCTATAGATTATCAGTGTAGAAAAATTAGTAGAAGACTCTGTAAAGGGCATGTGAAGTTAGAGGCATGAGGATTACTGAACTCTAAAGATGCATCTGCTCCTCTTTCTGATGCTGTGCTTTCTCTCAGAGACTCCTCGAAGTAATTCTCACCATTTTTGTCTTGAGGTAGTTCCCAGGGAAGAGAGGAAGAGCTCTTTCTCACTGCTGTAGTGATTACACTACACAATTATCATACACAATATATGTCCTGTCAAGACAAGGACAGGGAAACATTGTTGCTGTCTTTTTCATCCAGAGTTTCTCACTTTCTTCAGTCTTTTCCTTTTGCATCCCCCAGGCTTTGATCCAAGAAGCATTCAGGTACATTACAGATAAATTAGATAATTGCTGTACTCACCTATCAGTGCAGAAATTGAACATGCTGAGGAACATGACTCTCCTGCACCAGATGTACTTCCATTGCTGCTGGGGGAAAAGTTCACATGGGTCTGTTTTGTTCATTGATGTTTTAATTTTGAGTACCATGGGTATTTATTAAAACAAGGAAGGTAGAATGAACTAAAGCTTGGAGCTAATTATGATAAGTTATGAGTGTTTTTAAGAAACTTAATGGTTATTTCCACTCTTAGTGTGGCTTAATGCAGCTTTGCAGTGGCGAGGGAGAGGGAGATGAGCCTGAAACAAAAGCTTGGGGATGCAGTCTGTCACACCTGATACACATCATATTCTGTGGACATTCTCTTTGTAGAAACTTTTTTGTGTGTTTTTACATTTATGTACAAGGAACACATTGACCTTTGCTTCAGCACCCTCCCTGACAGCACCCAAGCTGGTCCTAGCATGCAGATGCCTTCACAACACATTCTCCTCTGCTTCAGCTATTGCAGAGAATGTACTCGGTGTTGGCCACCACTGAAATCAGCCTTTCCCAGTCCTTCCTGTACAAAGCCTCAGTTTGAGCTCCTTTTTCATACATTATGAGGAGTGGAACATGTTTCTGGACTTAGGCATGAGGACTGGGGCTCCAAACTCACCAGATCTTCCTTAGTAACTTCCACAGTGCTTTCTGCCAAAGTTATCTGACAAGCAAGGTGAGTTGGAGAGACTCGTAGAAATCAATGATAATCAGTCCCTTAATAGAACATCATCTATCAAAGCTTATGGAGCAGAGGGGAAGTATTCCAGAACTCCCATGTAAATCCACTTGTATTTGGTGTAGGCTGGGAAGGTTTTGATGCTGGCTCTGTAAAATACACTGGTATCGTGTGGTTGCCCACTGTAGAGTAAGTTGGTGGGAAGGGGTGAGAACAGACCGCCTGAGCATCCTGTGCATGAGCCATAAGGCAGCAGATGCTTTTTTGCTGGTGGCTGACTTTAAATTGTATATAAATTCTTTGAATTAGCACTTTTCTCTCAGCAATTATATTATGAGGTACTAACATAATTGAGGGCGGGTCAAAACCAGTTGTATGTGCCTGGAAAAGGTGTCACTGAAGCCCTTCCTTGTGAATGCTGACTGTTACTTTGGGAGAAATACCCTTAAATCCTGCAAGTTTACATATTCTGCCAGAGGAAGTTTGTAGATAACAATGACTTGAAAGAATGATTTGGAGAAAAAAAACCCACAGATTTTTGCATTGTTAAAAAAAAAAAAAAACAACTTAAACTTTTTAAATCTTTCATGTGTTGAGAAAAAAATATTTCGAATGAAACTGTTCTAACTAGCATAATTTTAATTCATTTTACAGTGGACCAACTTGGTAATGATGCAATGAATTAAAACAGGTTGTCTGAGAGGAAAAATGGATGCAGTTTTGGTAAAGAGCATTTACAGAAGTGTTAGAAGTCTTGAGTCTTATCAGGGCTATTACTCTAATATCTGTTGATTTACTGATCTTGAAAGAAGCAAACCTCCTGGGTTCAAGTGCTTAATGTTAAGGCACACTCCACCAGTTGTCCTGAGAAATGCAACAGATCTATGAGGAAATCAGTTTTAGCCCCCATCCAAAACGTTGACACCGAATCAAACAGAGCATGAACTATATTCACAGTTTTAATTAAAAGAAAAACTGACAAATTACTAACATTCTAGTGTTCAGAAGATGGTTATCTGTTATAGGAGTATTTTTTTCTAATGTACATGCTCTCATACATGAAATAGTTTCTGGATTTATTTTATTATAATTGTAAACTATGGCACAAATACTTAATCTTACCTACTTAAATGATGTTTTCCAATATCTTAGCAACCCTTTCTCCTCCTTTCCTCCCCCTGGCTCTGACTCACAAAGTGATGCACTGAAAAGGATGAATAAATTTAGTAGATGAGATGACCACTGGAAATACGTGAAAAAACTAACAATTAAAACAAAATTAACCAGAAGGAAATTGCTTACTAATTTTTAAGATACAAAGGTTAATCTAAAATGACTCCCAGCCTTCGAAAGGTTAACTGTCAAATTAAATAACAGGGACATACAGTGGTCACTGCCTACCTGGGGGAATAAGCTGGTAAATTACTTACTTCAGTTCACATAATTTACAAAGAGATTAGCTCCTCATGTCTCTAACAAAACTTTGGATATACCAGGAAAGGTTTTTGTCCCACCATGCCCACGACAGCCCAGCCTCTGGTGGGAGCACCTGGGGTAAATGGAGAATATTTACAAGGAGGTAAAGTTAAACTGGGCAACAGGGCAAGTTCTTACAACTTTAATAAAAAGAAGGGAATAATAAAATCTGGTTCTTCTAATTTGCTTTGGACAGGTAAATATCTACAGGTCACTATGTCCCCCAAGAGTCAAGCTTGTCCCTCCCCTCCACCAAAGCCCCCTGGACAAGAGAAAGGGGTGAGGGATGGAATTGCTGCAGGGGGGTTTCCCCACACTGAGCTTGAGCTTGCATCAGTCAATGGTGTCAGCAAGGGCAAGAGGAGAAGCAGCCAGAGCTGCTTGCTGGGCAGGGCTTCTGCAGGGATCTGCTTTGTGCAGACACAGGAGAGGTCTGGTGCACCCAGGACTGAAGGATGTCACTAATTTTAACGGAGCCAAAGGAAGCCCAGGACAATGCTGGATGTGTTATTGTGGCCTGTTCTTTTCCCGTTACTCTTTGTTCCATTGTTTCAAGCTCGCAGGAGTTGGCAGTCTGGGAGGAGATGTCACCACATAGCTCAGTGTCCTCGAGAGCCGCCCCGCAGGACGGCTGAGGTCCATGGAGAAGCTGAGGTGGCCCCAAACAGTCTGATGTCTGACCTAAAATCTTGCAGTAAAGGCGGTGAGGAAGACAGACTTACACTGATAGTGAGTACGAGGGGTTGCTGCCAGTTGGCTCGTTGAGGTTTCGAGCGCGCCGGTGGTGGGAGAGGCGCAGATGTCTGACAGCAGAAACAACATCTTCCCAACGCCGTCTGCACAAGGCCCTGCTCTCGCCAGATCTCAGGGCTGCATCTTCCATAGGTGTCTCAGAAAATGTCTCATAAACCAGTGCAGCCACACCAGTGCCCACAGGGCTAAAACTGGTCTCAGGGTCACGTCCTGCTTTTCTGTTTCATGGGCTCTGCATGCAGAGCACAACATGAGCATCAGGGTAGGCTGGAGGCTGCTGTGCCTGACCATGCAGTCTGTTTCTCAGGTCATTTTAAAATGATTTTTATTTTTTCTACCTATCAGGCAACTGGACTGGCAGAAATTATTTCTCCCCTCCCTTCAAGAGCAATGGTTTCCTGCTGTTAATCCAAACCATAATAAAACCTTAAATATATACTGTGAAAAATGTTATGCCTACTTAAGCAAGATAGTTGTCTGTAATAGTGTGCCATAAAGCAATCTGAAATGTTTATTGTCTGTTCCCCAACTGCAGTTTCATTTCTTTTTTAGCAGTTTTTGTCTCTACAGATTTTTCTTCACATTGAAAATTTCAGAAGTAGTTGTTTGGTTTTTTTCCTTTCCCTGTGTACACGGTATTTGCACTGCAGAATCTTCTGCCAGTGTATGTAAAAGCATTTGTTTCAAAACTCCCAGCTTCCTAAACTTTTTCTGGGAAAAAAAAAACAAGAATTGTTTAAATCACTAGCAAGCCTGGATATGATAGGCTTTATAGGGCAGCCTGACTTCCAGAGAAGCAGATAACGTTAAACAAGATCTCTTTTGTAAAGCCTGAATTAAATAGGAAATCAGGAAAAAGAAAAAAAGAAAAGAAAAGAAAGGGAAAAAAGCCCCTCTCAAAACAGGCAAGTTTAGGGGGTGGTAAAGATGTTGCTGCTGGATCTAGCTCTGGAGACACAATGTGTATTTCATTGCCACGAATAAACTGTATCCAGGGAACGAGCGAATGAAAAAGTGAGGACAGGAGATATCTTATTTTTGTTGTTTGTTTCCAAAGAGTCCACCCCCACATAGGTCACTTGGAATTCATTTGTCTACATCCTGGACTGCACGTAGGGGAAAAAAAAAATGCCTGGGATCTGAGAAAGAGGAATGCGATAGGGCATGGGAATCACAGCGTCACGGTGGTCACCAGAGCATAGTTTGGCTCGTCTTAAAACAAGCAAGCACCGTTGGACCTCTGTAACACTAGCAAACCGGCCGTGCTATCAGGCTACCTATCAGGGGCTGAATGCCTGAGAAAAAGTGTGTGGGTTTTTAGAAGGAGCCTGAGGCGTTGGAGGGCTCGAGGAGCTGCTGCTTTCCTCTTGACATCCAGTACTACCCGGTGACCTCGGCAACAATCCAGTGTACTGTTACAGTTCATTTCAATAATTAAACAGTTCAGGGATGGCAGGGCTTTCTTGTCGTCAATAGAAAATCAGGGCTGCAGTTTGCCTTTTTTTTTTTTTTCTTTCTCTCTCCCTTCCCCTTTCCCTCTGCTGAAATCAGAAGTGTTTGTTTTTAATTATATTAGCTAGAGACAATTAATTTCACAATCGGAACAAAAAAAAAAAAAAATGTTTTGCGAGAAGGACTGGCAACTGGTAAATGCAATTATTATTGTAGCACATTTTCAAAGGAAGAGATCCTAGCTCCAACAAAGTCATATGTATAAAATTTCAGTCATATAATATAGTCTCAAACAGCAGATTTACTCTGCAAAAGATGGGAACTGCTCTCCCATCTGGAGCTATGTTCTGTTCATGCCACGTGGACCCATTTGATACCCGCTCTGAAAAAAAAATGCCAGCCAGCAAAATCGACCACTGCCCATCAGCTGCTCTGAATAATTGGCTGATATGCCACTTTAAACTTTCCTTACGTAGAGATGATTAATACCAGCCCCTTTTAAGCACAGCCTTGCAACAACAACTTAAAAAAAAAAAAAAAAAGCACAACAAACCCCTCTCTGTGCAAACAGCAGCGTTTCAATTTTTTTGCTGTTTGAGCAAAAACGAAAATAATTCAACTTTATGTCAGGGATGTCTTGCAAAATTTCCTACAATTAAAAAACTATTTTTTGAGGAGCTCGCTGTGCCCCTTTCATTGCCCATCTGGCTCCCTCCCAGCTGCTCCCTGGCTGACTCTGGGCTATTTTGCTACCAGCGTGGCGGGAGCTGCTGCTAACTGGTATCGCCGTCTCTTTTTCTCAGCGCTGGCCTGCAGGATTGTTAGGCCACGGTCTGGCCTCGCTTACACTGATTTACTTTTATGGGATTCAGTCAAAGTGCTACGGATTTATACCGCTGAGGGAAAGAGCAAAATTTAACTCTTCGGGGAGGGAGCGCTGGAAGAGCTTCTGGTCTGTGGGGAGGTTTTTTTCTGCCAGCCCCGGTGACAGCCGTGCGGCCCCTGCGCTGATGCACAGCCGGTTCCTGCCGTCACACTCCTATTGCTTTGTCCACGCTCGTTTTACACGCCTCACAGAGGTTTTTTTTTTACCTTTTTCCACTTCCTACCAGTGTCACTGACATAAGGATATTAAACCAAAATATACTGAGACGTGGCTTCTTTGGGACCAGTGTCTGACATCCTTATTCACAGCAAACACTACTTCATTTCCCAAATAGCTTAATCCTTTCAGCGGGGTGGCTGCAGAGGGAAAACCGGATCCGCAGAAGTGCTTTGACATAGCTACGCTTAAATTGTAGGCCTGGTAGATTACTGTAGCTTGAGATAGGAGTTAGTGAGTCTTTGCAGGGTGCATGGAGAGAGTTAGACATTGCAAAGGTGAAAAGTACAGCTCTGAGAATCTAACCAGGCAAATGCTTTTCTTCAACAGCTAAAACGTCCTGGCGGAGGAGACACCCACTCTTTGGCACCGCGATGGGCACCTCTCTTCTCACAGTTTGCCTCCTGGGCAGGATGCTTGGGTCTCACACCTTACACCCTGTTTCCCTGCAGCATCTTCTCCCTTGTAAGTATAATCCCAGTCGGTGAGAAACCCGGCTTCAGTGTCGTGATTTTCCGTAGGCAACTCAACCCTGCAGAGCCCTTGTTTTAACCCAGCGAAAGAGGACGTGAAGGTGGCAGGGGAAGAGACACCAAATGTCTCTTTCTGTGAAAATTTCTGTTTACGTGGGTGTAGTCGAGTCCTTGATGAAGCAGCCACAAGCATAGACCAGAAGCAACTCCAAGAGAAGCGTGACTTGCCAAGGTGCCAGTGGGGCAGCCGCTCTGGTGGGATGTGGGTGGTGGTAACCTCTATTCCCACCCCCTTTTTAGGCTGTTAAAATATTTTACGTTAAAATAGTTAAGATATATATATCAAACAAAAAAATCTGTCAGTTGCCTGGTGAGCTTATGTGTCAAAACAAAATCATCTATGGACTCTAGGAACCAAGTAACCCCTGTGAGAGGATTATTTTCTGTGCTAAAGGTCTCAAACAGGACTTATGCACAGACATTAGATCTGATCTCTAGATCTGGCTTTTAGCTGCAGGTAAGGTTACCAGGTTGGCCTTACAGTTCACACTTCCAAGTCTAAGCACGCTGAACCTCTTAAATAGCAAAATGTCCTTAGGTAGAAGAGCAGGTAAAAATATCCTCTGTGCACCCAGATTCAGAGTGGAGACATCCACCCACAAAGATGCAGTCACTTCTCATGGAGCTTCTTTTGCTTTCAAGGAGACCTCCCCAGCAGCCTGTCGTGCACTGTTGATCCATACCAATGTCAGAGCAACCAGCTTTGCCCTTTGACTACATTTCTAATTCCTTTTCTTGCTCTTTTTTTGTGGGGAGGTAAGGAGGAGGAAATGTTGCAAGGCTGAAATGAAATATTAAGTCTCTCATTCTTTCCAGGTAAATGCATGCCAAATCTCGCAATGATGTTGGCAGGCTCCCAAAGTTGCAAAATAACGAAGAAAATGTTGAGTTTAGGACTCTCTGCCCATTTTAGCAACATTCTTTGTAAGTGTAATTAAAGCTGCCACTGGTTTGACCTCAGGACACACTACAAATATAGAGATGTAATGGAGAAATGAAAAATAACCCAGAAAGGGTTTTGAAGTATCATCTTATATCTACAGTCTTACTCTTAAAAACAAAATAAATAATATAATCATTATTTAGGGGCAGTAGAAATTCTAGTCTGAGTATCCATTGTACAAAAACATGGTGAAGTGTGGTACCCATGTTGAGAAGTATTTTTAAGCATCTTTTTGGACTATGTTACACTGATTCCATCTACAGACACATCTTTTAGCCGTTGTCAATGTGGTTTATACTGACATCTGGACCACCTGGGAGGTCATCTTCCTAGTGCTTGCTCATAGTTGTCCCAGAGCTGCCTTACAAGAAGGGAGATCCCATAACCTTGTCTGCAGGATGGGACAGTATAGCTGTGTAGAGAAGCATAAAGGTACTTTAAGGACAACTAAGCAGTGCTACCAGTTGCTATTACCATTATTGATGAATGCTGTTATTATAGGCAGAGGCCTCTCAGTGTGAATTTTTGTTATTCTTTGGCCTCCACCATCATAATTTTTGCAGAAGTTACTCGTGACAGATGCAACTTTCCTGGCTCCAAAAGTAATAAAAATAAAACTTAACATATTTCAAAAAGTTATGAAAACAAAACAACTGGAATTCCCATATCGTAACCCTGTTCTAGCTCTAATAGGCTGAAACCAAAGTTTTTGAGCTCTTGTCCTCAAGGATATTGCATAGTAAAGTACAAAATCTTTATGTAAAATCTAAGAAGCAGTCTTATCCTGGAAATAACTTCAGTGATTTACTATTCAAATTCCTCTCCACCTATAGACCAAAGGAAAAAGCCTTCCACTACCCCACCCCCCATAATATTTTTTAGGATGCAAAAGGAAACACCAGGAGCAGAGAAGCCCCTGTGGGTACCAGCTGAAATGTTGCTGGTACCTCAGTGGTTAACACAGGCTGTCCACTCTTTTTCCTGAGCCAGCTCCCCAGCTCAGTTCATAAGAAAGATCTGAGCTGCTTGGCTCTCCGATAGAAACCTCAGTGCTGAGAAGAAAACTACTCTCCTATGGACACACCATGGACATGGAGACTTGAGCCTACTGTGACCATATTCAGTGGTAGGCTCAGACCCACTGCACTCTGGTTGTCCCCTTCAAAGTGACACAGACAAAATAGGCTGTGAAACCAGGAGGTTATAGTTAGATGGTTGTGTCTTTCAGAGCCAGGAATTCCAATCCTAATGACATTATTATAGCATGATGACATGACCAGTTGTAGTGGTAGAGTCTTGCATATATTCCTGTTGTGCTAACTTCAAATGGTCTGTGGACTGCACAAGAGTTAGGACAACTAACTCTGAAAATAAATCAATTGAGAAAAAATATCTATCTTTAAGTGAAAAAAAACCCCAAAAAACGAACAGCAGTTTTCAACCAAAAAGTTGAAATTACAGTGAAACAAGAAGCATTAAGATTGAAGTGAGTGTCTGAGGCAGAAAAAAGAGACTAGGCCGAACTGCTAGTTGATATAATTCAATGGAAGAATGCCTGAATGTCACGTGGATAGCTTTTCATGGCTGCAGTCAAGTCTTTCCGAGGGACCCATGTCTCTGGTGCTATATCGGGAACTCTTTCTGGCACACTGCTTTTCCAAAGCTACGTTACTGATACCGCAGTACAGTAACAGCTAAAGATGTCCAAGGGGGACTCTGTCACTTGTCATTGTGAGTCTGAGCTCCATTTGTCCTACTCAGAGGGAAAAAGTCTCAATTTTATTCCAGAAATAAATTTAAAACCCTCTACAAGGAGTACTTTCAGAGCAGGTGAAGTGGAGAGCGCTTGGCTGCTCATCGGTTGGGTGGAAGGACTCAACCTCTGTTATCACCTTGTCAAGTGTTACTTTCAATTTGCAGAGTGCACATGACTACATGGAAGAAGCAAAGGGACGATTTCTGCTCAGATAACTTCATTCTTGCACTCAGTTTGCTTCATGTGACTTCATTGGGCACGCTAGGACTGAGATGGGCTAGCTGTACAGTGAGAGTGGTGGCTCATTCTGCAATGCTGACAAAACATCAGTGATGCAGGGCCAGTATTCCTTTGCTATCACTTAGGTCCTTTTTAATTGATGTTTGAGATGAACACTGTTATTCAGCACTGAACAAATGGACTCACATATTACCACTGTCAAGTATTTACTCTCAGTTCACCTTCAAACTCTTGCTGTCTAATGAAAACAGAAAATATCACCTTGCTGTGCTCTTGTTTTACCTCACTACTTAATAGTCATTTGCTGTGTGGAGTAGGGTTAATGGTAAAGAGTTTTAATATTTTTTGATTTTAATACTTGTGTGGATTTTCAGCAGAACATATTGATTTTATTTGTGGATCTTACAGAAATCAGGATATTTGCAGTGGGATGTGACCTTCAACTGCCATGGTAAGTCACATCTAACACTCAACAGTTTAATACCGAGTTGGCTAAATCTGACTTTCAGGCCTCATAAGTTGCTATTTACTGTTTTGCTTTTCTTTTAGAATTACCTACTAAAAGATCTATAGAAAAGTAGTTGAGGCTGTTTGAGTTACTTTAAAGACCCTTGGGAAAATATGGCTGCTCACCACTGTGCTAACAAATAATTCCAGGAGAAGGTCATCTCCTGCCATCACCCTGAGCTCTACCTCCTGTGCAGTGGACTTTACTCACACAGAGCAGGATGCAAGCCCTTCCTTTAGAAAGGAGGCACATACCATTTGGAAAGGTGCATTATTTAATATTAATTACATTTATTTTGGGGATAGTGGTATTTCATTCCCCCTCCACTCCCAGCAGGATCCAGCTCTGGATTTCACTACATCAACAGACTTTTTAAGACAGAGCACAATAACCTAAACCTTACCAAGATGTTGCAACAACCCTTGCAACCTTTGCCACCGTTCATCTCCTTGGGTCCCACATCCCTGCAACCATTGCCAGCCCTGCTAGACCACGTGGTCCACATGGGAGCCAGAGCTCAGCATCTCTCTTCAGGGAGAGCAACTTTTTGGGGAGTTGCTGAATGGGCGGTACAATTGATTCACTTCTCTGCTTTCAGAGCTTAATTTCTCAGCTTTAAATTTGCTATCTGATAAGGCTGGTTGCAGTTCTCAAAATTAATTTGGACAGTAATGAATATCTGGTTCATATCCTTAAGGATTAATATAGATTGAGTTACTTACAAATAGGTATTCCCTACTGCTATATAGTATTGTTTAAAATATTTGAAACCACAGACTCAATAGATATATTTGAATTCTAGAACCTGGCTAATTCCTACTAAGCTTCAGAAAGTTTTGTCCCAATTTATTTAATATTTCCCTTCCCCCCAAAAACTCTACCACAACAACAGCTGAATACCAGGAAAATGTAAAAGTTATTTGTAAAAAAATCTGATTTTTACTGGACATTGGAGAAAATCATCTCTTCCCCCCCTGTTATGCAATCTAGAAGTTTTTGGCTGACTCTGCAGAGTTCCTGAATGACATTGGATGTGGATATATATATTAAGAAGAACTAAGCAATTTTTCATATCAACACATAGGCAGGGGAGCAGCAGGCATTAGTTGTTGGTAAAAGTACTCAAAGTGCTGCAGTAAAGGTTAGTAAACTTTTTACCTTCCATAATCACAGGCTTACCTGGGTCAAAAATATTAGTCATGGATATTCATTACAAACTGCAAGCTCATAAAAGACAGCATATGGCAGTTCTGAATTTCTTGCTATATAAAGTTAAATTCATAGTAATAACATCTGTGCAGAATTTAGAGCCCCAACAATTAGAGTGAGGTCAATGTACTGAGGCAAAGATTGATGGCCTCCTGCAAATCTTAAACGACAAGTTAAATAGGTATAAAATAAACAAACAACTTAATTTCTTATTAAAGACCAGACAACTGGGGTGTGAATGCTAAGTGCTCAGTAATGAGGGCCGAGAGGAGTAGTATAACGCTGTGGGTTGCATTACTGGGTTGTAATTTAGGAGCAAGGGGTCCTATATGAAGCAAGTTCTTGCCTGCCTTTTGTTGAGGATATAATGCAAGTGACAGCTAATAACTACTGGGCAGGAAACTGTGAAACTGGTGAAGTGATGCTCTGCTTGGACTGACTGATTGGGGTTTGTATGTGAGAAGAGGAATCAGGTAATGTTTTAGCAATATATATGTCTCTGCTTCAGCACCTGAAGCTTGTTTTTTTATTTATGCTCTTTCCTCATTCATCAACAATTGCTTTAACAAGCAGTGGTCAGCATACCACTTCCAGAGACACAACAAAATTCTGAATACATGTGGGACACACAATTTAGCTTCTAAGTTGTTTATTTTTTTTAACACATGGTGTCATTTTTCAGAAGCCACTTATGATCTTCAACTTGGTGAAGTTTCCAGTGTGTGCTGCAGCGTTTGAAGAGAAAGAAAGGGTGAAATTGTGAGTGGAGAGTAAAACAAATGTAACTTGGGGTGAACTCACCACAGGGCTCGTATTTTGAGTCAGTTTGTCTGCAGTGTCTGCACTTGAAATTTAAGAAGTTCTTGACTTGCCAACAAAGGCAAAAGTAGTGGTGAATACTGTTTGGAAAGGTTGAGTTTAGTAACTACTTACCCAAATCAACAAGTAAAACTTAAAATTTTCAAACCAATATGGACTGAAAAAATGAAATTATGCCCTCACCCCAAGCCTAAGTGGACCTTTGTCCTTCTAGTGGTACCTTCAGGTCATCCTCTGTTGTGGTTCAAGTGCTACTTCTCCTAACTCTGCAGCATGTGCTGCTGTAAGAGGAAAAAGACAGAGCAGTCCCAGAGCAGGGATATCACAGAGATGGAATACCTGTTGTTCTTCTACTCCCTCATAATTTTCCACTTCAAAACCAGAGTTTCTGCTTGCGATTTTCCATGTCTGTAGCAATGTTTCCAGCTCTGCAGCAGGGTGGAGGGAATAGGAAGAAAGCAGAAAATAGGAAGTTGTGATGTTAGAGACAAGGAAACTTGTGCTTGTATTTTTCCCATGAAGTGAGGAAAACATGCAAATGAAACATAAATTATTCTGAAAACATTCAGGAATAGTATCATTGAAAGGACAGGGCCATCAAGGGAACTCGAAATCCAGGTCGCAATAGAGAAATCAGAACGTTGGAATTACCAAGAGCACGTTAAAAAGGAAGGATGTGATTTCAAAAGGAATAATCAATGGGAAAAGTACCTTCTAATTCTATTTTTTTCTTTTGTTTTGTTTTCATTCCATGGAAATAATTTGGACAAGGGTGGATAAAGAAACCTATAATATAATTTGAAAAGAATGCTATGCTGCCATTTCTCAACAGCCAAATCCTGTGTGTGTGTCCTCTGTACCGTGCCGACCGATGTAATTACATGTGCATGCATGATTTAGTCATAGAGCTTACTGCTTCCAAGGTAGGAAAAAGGCTGGAGCACCTCATTGGAAGGAGAAGCTGTGTAAGAAAAATATGTTCTGCTGACCAAAAAGAGAGCCATGTCTGAGCAATGGAACTGCTATATTGATTATCTTTAAATCAATGTATTTACCAATGTCATTTGTACTGAGGTTATCCTGGTAAGCTCTTTTTGATAATAGTGAAAACCCTTGGTTGGCAGCTCTGTGCAGCAGTCATTCTCTTAAAAATGAGAATTTCGTATCTTCTGGCATAGTATAAGCTCCAGTAAAACTCCAGAAGAACCTTATATATAACCTAACTCTGAAGATTACCTCAAAATTTGGAACAAGAAGTACATTTCTTCATTTCAGAGATGAGCCTGATCCTTTTTTCTCTCTTGTAAAGAACAATAACATCTTACTTAGGAGAACCTGTAATGTTTCTGGCCTGCACTCACAGTGTCTTGTACAATTAAGACACTGGATTGCACTAAGCAAGGAGAGAGACTTTTCTTAGCTTGGGAGTCATCCAGGGAAAAATAGGTATGACATGGAAGTATGCAGGAAAGGCAATAGGTGACGATGTTCTTTTGACTGTACTTACCAGCCAAGGTTGTATCATATTTCTTGGATACTGTGGAACTTGGAACCAAGGAATTATCTGATGGATTTACAATTTGGAAATGTTTTACCTCAAAAATCATGATGTGCCAAAACCAAGTAGTTAAAGGGAAACGTCTTTGTGTTTATAAAGGTTCTGTTGGAAGTGGGTGGACTCAGGTTCTGGATTGCTCAGCCACTGGTGCTGGTTGCCAATGGGGACATCCCCAGGGCATGACCTCAGATCCTGCCACTGTCCAGGTTAGCCTCCTCTGAGGAGCACCTCCTGGTTAGGTTATTTCCTAATATAACTAATGCCAAAAGCAATTTTTGTCCCAGAACTGCCTCGAGGCCGGGGAACAAGGTAATCCTGGAAGCAGTTGAGCAATACAAGGACCACATCTGCCACCCCTTGTGCTGTCCCCATCGCTCTGTTAGTCATGTTTTGAGCGTGGGCTGTAGTGAGCTCATGGGCAGCTGCTGCCAGGCCCCAGAGAACTGCTTGCAGTGCACAATTCTTGGTCTTTGTTGTTTCCAAATAGGGATTTTCAGCCTTTGATAGTTTAGGGAAAATTTTGAAAAATAATAAATTTTAATTTTCAACAATTAAAAAACACAACTAATAACTTTCCAAATAACAAATTATAGAAAATTATATTTTCAACCAGCTACAGGTGTAATTTCCAGGACTTTACATATTTATGCTCAGTAAAAAGACAATGACCTTTGGCAGAGTGGAAGCCTTGTCTATTTATGTGCAGAAAATAGTAATTTCCTCAGTTTCATTCCTCTCTGATCCAGTTCCCACATGAGTCATTAGTGGCACGGAAGAGATTGGTGTTTTGGTGGATGGTCAAGCTTGTGCCATGCATGTGTAATGAGTATTACAGAATCACAGACTGTTAGGAATTGGAAGGGACCTCTAAAGATCATCCAGTTCAACCCCCCGCCAGAGAAGGATCACCTAGAGTAGTCACAAAGGAACTTGTCCAGGCCATTTTGAATGTCTCCAGAGAAGGAGACTCCACAACCTCTCTGGACAGTCTGTCCCAGGGCTCCATCACCCTCACAGGGCAATAGCTTCTCCTTACGTTCCCATGGAACCTTCTCTGCTCCAGCTTGGACCCATTGCCCTTTGTCCTATCACTGGCCGTCCCTGAGAAGAGCCTGGCTATGTCCTCCTGACACTCACCCATTACATATTTATAAACATTAATGAGGTCACACCTCTGTCTCCTCTTCTCCAAGCTAAAGAGACCCAGCTCCCCAACCTGTCCTCAGAAGGAAGGTGCTCCACTCCCTTCACCATCTTGGTGGCCCTGCGCTGGGCTCTTTCAAGGAGTTCTGTGTCCTTCTTGATCTGAGAGGTCCAGAACTGGACACAATATTCCAGGTGTAGTCTCACCAGGACAGAGTAGAGGGTAAGAAGGACCTCTATTGACCTAATAAGCACTCTCATTCTACTACACTCCAGGATGCCATTGGCCTTCTTGGCCATGAGGGCACATTGCTGGCTCAGGGTCATCCTGCTGTCACCCAGGACTCCCAAGTCCCTCCCACCTACACTGTTTTCCAAATTTATTATTATTTTATTATTACTAAGTTTTTGCTCATAAGGGCGATGTTGCAGAGAAGACAGGGCTTGGCTGTGGCTAGCAGAGATCAGCTGAAGGTGGTGTTGAACCATCTTTTTGATGGTAAAAATGTCATATGCCACAGGACTCATTTTTATTTCTTTTCAGAGGTGTTTGTACTCTGTCAGTCACATACCACAAGCAGAGAGGAGTCTGGGAAGAGCCATACATGATCAGAAGTAGAATTCCTGACTTTAGCCAGAAGTGACTGGAAGAGTTTGGGCTGAACGTTGCACAAAAAGGTTTGTGTACTTACAGGTTTGTGGTGGCAAAATTAGACAAGGAAAACCAAACAACCCAAAAATACAGGATAACAACTAAAAAATACTCTCATGCTCATGCCTTTTATTGGTGTTCTTTGTTATTTCTGAAAAGAAAAAAAAAAGAGAGAGGGGAAGTAAGAATTTAAAGCTTATAATGAAAATAGACATTATTTTAAAATTAATTATTAAATGATTTAATATTTACAGGCATTGTTATGTATAATTTTATATTGCATATTATTTCATATATACATATATAATATTTTATACACACGTAGATATAATCATGTTGGAGGGTCCTGTTGTGGAGATATGTTCCTGGCTTCCATGCTACTCCAAATGAGTTCAACCTGTGTGGCCTTGAGCAGAATGGCAGACAGACATATTTTTTTATTGCAGATTCCAACCCTCATAAATTCTTAACTTGCTTAGAATTTGCCAGATTAAATGAAAAGTTACTGTAATTAGGGATTTATTAAAACATGAATCCTTGACCCAATAGAATATAATAACTCATTTGTTTCAAATAAGACCTATTTAATTGTTCCATCGCTGGCCTAAGCAGGCCGTGCCGAGGCTTGGAGGCCTAGCAGTACAGCTCACAGTCTCCATATCCACTTGCAAAATGCTCTGCAAAATTTTTTGATCCCCAAAACTGCCATAGAGGCAGAAGCCCCTAAAAGAAAGTGTCATTTTAATTAAAAATTAAAGCACCGGAAGCCCTTATTACTCTGCACTACAAAGTGAAGACTGTTAAATTACTGTTTTTATAGACAAGGTTCTCTTTTCATTTTTTTTGTGAACAACCTTCCCACTCTCTATCTTCAAAAACAATAGTTATCAACTTACAATCATATGAATAAGACTGCAAAATCTTGCAGTGTGGAATAAATATCTATAAATAGATATTTAAAAAAAAAAACAACAAAAATTGTTCCCAAGTCAAGCCCATATACGGTGCTAGTCAGCAGAGAGCCATCTTGCAGAGTCATATAAGCTGTAGAAAATAATTTCTGTTGAAAATGTAAAGAAATCTGAAGCTATGCACTGCCACAAACAATGTGGCCATAAATAAGGAATTACCCTGTCCTCCTCCCCATCTTTGAAATGAGCCTTCTCTGCTTTTAATTGGTTGGATATAGAAAGCATATTACTATATTTGGGTCCCGTTTCCCTAGCAGAAGAATAGTCCTACAAGGAATTCCCAGTTAAACAGTGTTGCAATTCTACAGTACATTAAAAAAAAAAAAAAAAAAAAGAAACATAGGAAAGTGTTATCCAATGGGCAGATGTTAACTTAAAGTGCACATTGTTTGGAAAAGGAGTTAATTAACAACTTATTAATTGGATAGAAAGTCTGAAACTGTTGTACTTCTAGCAAATACATAATTTTCTTCAAGTATTATTAAAGCGTTTTTGTTGTACCTATTAAAGATTCTTGTCTCTAAGTTAATTTCATTATGCTAATAAGCTATCATCGTTACAGAACCTAAGCTTTGATCCATGTTAATTGTCGTGATCTTCAAAGACAAAGTCACCACTTACTTTAAATGAATTTTACATCTTTTTAAAGAATCACACGGAAATTAGGGGAAGTAATTAATTTTTTATTATGTGTCTCAATATTTTTAAGGGAGGAAGTCAATGGTATTGGCTAGAATTCATTTTAACATTTAACTAGGGAAAACAGCATGAGGCAAAAAAACGTTCAGATGCAAAAGATTAAAGAAAATTTGAAACTGGGACCTAATTTGTCTTGATAAACTTTGGTGTTTAATATGCTTCTTTTGTTCTCAGTGTGAAACTGCAGGGTTTTGATTTGTAAAAACTTTTTGAAGAATTAATTCTTTCTAATTTTTATTCCTTTCTTTGCTTTCCTTTTACTGTAAGACAGTGGAGTTGACCTTCAAACCATAACACTTTTAAATATCTATGAATATACAAGGTTAAATCTATTAGTGGTCTGAGATTAGCTGTTACACACTTGCAAAGTGTGCACCTTCTGCAGCAAATTTTATCTTTCAGTGAATGATAACAAGCTCATATCCACCCTGTGAGTTTTAGGGAAAAATAATAGAATATGTGTAGTAAAAGATCTATTCCTTCTTCTTTTAAGTGTTGGTTATTTTAACCCTTTGATGTTATGCAGCGCTCAGTTCTGAATCAATGAGACATTTTTCTGTTTGAGATCAGGACCTAAATGTTAGCATTGTCAACACTGCTATGATTGCCAATTTATAGTTTCCACAATTTCTCCTTTATCTTTTTCAGATCTCCCTTGTAAAAACAGAATATGAACATCTTGTAAATAAAAAAAATAGAAAATTTTAAAAAAAGCAAGCTTGTGCTGCTCTGTTTTCCTGACAACATTCAGGGTTTAAAGTCTACTATTTTGAAAGTGTTCTCTGTCATGATTACAAAGTGCAAGCATCCTGTTGCACTTGCAATGTGAAACAGTGCCTTTTTAAAAAGCAACAGACAGAAGTAATTTAAGGGTAGTAATAATGGTTGAAACCAAAAGCCAGATTACCTACTTCATTCTCCTTAGTTAGCAGCATGTAAGTATTGTAAATGCAAGTAAACATCAAGTTTAAACCGAACCTACACTGGGAGGATTTCTGCAGCGGACAGGTGGTGAGCTCATTGCGAGGATTTTTCAGCATTAATGCTGTACTCATTTAGACTAACACCAGGCTTGAGTGACCCTCATCTGGATTTAACCTATGACCTGTCAATCCAGAGACATACTTTCAGTTCTCAGCATCAGTTTTGCCTTTTTTATCTATTTATTTATTTATTTTACATAGATGACTTTAATCATTAAGCAGCTTTCATAACTGGAACATATACATGTGCTATTCTGTGCTTCTTGATTTGTAATCTGGGTTTCTGCCCATATAATCCCCAGCATTTAAGTGAATTCAGCTGAAGTTTACAATTCTTTGAGCATGTAGTGATTGGGCAAAGGATTGCACTGTTTATCTGTGGGACTTTTCACTGTTTGGGCAAAGGGTTTTTACTGTGCAAAAAGGTCTACAGACGTGGTTGATGATGATGATGACAATGATTATATTTGAGCATTAATTTCAAATCCAGAAGGGAATTTATGATGAATCAAGATTTTGTTTGATTTTTAACTTTTTAGATGCTAGTTTTAATTAAGTTCAGGTCTAAAATGTTTTTTATGTTTTTATAACTTTTGTAAAAGCTTAGGTTGTCCTGGGTGTAGGATGTGACATGAACACTTAAGCTACCCTGCTGTACAGAGTAGCAAGAGCTTCTTCACCACTTTGATAAATAAGGGCTTCCCCAGTGCCCTCCCCTTGCCTGAGCAATCCAAAAGCACGGTTGTCCCTATCACATCTTTTCTTACTGACACTCCATAAATGTTTCTGTAAATACCCAATTCAGAAGTATTCACCCAGCAGTAGTGTGCTTGTCAAGCCAGGCATTTTTTCACCTGGCAGGATGATGTTGCAAGACTCAGTCGTCTTAACTAATCCTGGCTAAAATGCAAAATTCTGTTTTGTAAGAAAATTTCTGGCCAGCTCTAATCTTAACCTCTTGCTTGTCTGTAGCTTCTAAATCGATGTCACAGTTGTAATAGCTTTGAAAACCCATATGTTTGTAAACTAAATAAACCTTGATATTCAAAGGAGATGAAGACAAGAATTACATCTCTTGGCAATGGTGCTCTGAGCTCAGTTTCAGCTCATGTTGGCTCCTCATTTTCATGCCCGCATACTACGCCAAATCTTCCTTATCTGTGCAAACATATTAACACTGACTGTTTGCTAATGCTGTGATGCATCAGCCTCTTATCTTCAGTTTTGACCATAATGTTACATAATAACTTTCAAACTACATTTCTTGATAGTTCACTGGGACCGCCTTCGGTTTCTCAACTCTTAACTGAGAGCTGCCTCTCCTACCCACTGACTAAATTAGCTACTCACTGCTCTCAGCCAGCTAAGGCAGAGAGGCTGCCAAATAGTTTCCTGCTCGGAGATCTCTGTATCCCTTCTGTGTCATGGGCCATAACCCTGCAGCTCTAGTGTTTTTACCAGGTATATTTTTTCCATTATATAAAGTTTACATGCTTTGGCTTTAGTGATGCAACCCCAGATCTTTCTCCAAAGTTGCCCCAAACCTCTACTCATCCTGTTTTAGGCAGGTTTTAGCATCTTCTTAAAAAAAATGTGCATTATGTTTGAATATAATTGAACATTTGAATAACTTCTGCACTATGCATAATAAAAATGACACCCAGATACTATAGATATAAGTACTGATGAGTGTTTATAATGCTGCCCAATTGACTATTAATTCATAAAGAAGAAATAAATATTTGTCATCATTTCTATGTGGCCAGAAGTCTTCCTTTAGGAATAGCCTAATGTATTGCTTTACAATATATAATTGCCTTAATTATTTTTTGGCCTATCCACAAAAGCGTAGTCCCATCTCCCTCCCCACAGCATCCAAAGAATATGCAAATTCTGTTAATTCCAGCTCACAGAGTAAAAGCAGAGAATCTCCTTTAGCTGTTTAGGAAAGGCTCAGAAAACTTTCCTAAGTGTGGCTGTTATCTATGCCAAGAACTTTCTTATTCATGGAAGATGTCCTCAAGCTCTTTGCTATTGTTCTGAGGCCTTCCCCTCACCCAGGCTGGCTTCTCCACATTCCTGCAAAGGCTCTGCTCCTCTGAACACCAGAGACCTCGGCATCCCCCATCCCATCTACAGGCTGGAGACTGCAAACACAGAAAACTCAAACTTTTAAACCTTCCAGGCCCTCAGTTATGAAGCCAAAAGCATAAAACATAGGAGCTTCTAAGGTTTCTGTGCTCTTTCCATTACAGATGCAAATTGTAGCACGAGGGGATCAAAGAGCTCTTATGGCTGCTCAGGGCTGTAGGTGTCTGGTTAACGACCTCCAAGAAATCTCATAACAGCCAAAGGGTGAAGGTCTCTGGGAGGCTGGTTCTCCCAAACTTTCCAACTTACTGTTAGACTGATACAGCTGAACAGGACCCCAGAAGCCTTGGACATCACAAGCAACGAGTCTATGTAGTACTTTGGATTGGTCTCTACTGCAAAATTTTCACGTTGCAAGTTTTCAATCTTTCTTTTATTTCCTCTCCAGCTATTAAAAATTCCATTTTTAATGCAAAGCAGAGCCGTCATTCTGTGGCCACCCTATGAGCATAGTGATCTGTAACTCAGTTGCAGGAAATCATTCCCTTTAAATGAGATACTAAGGACGTGATCCAGAACAGGATTTCCAGTATTCCACAACCTAGATGACATCTAGGTTGTCCTGCCTCTATTGTGTTCCAAAGTAAAACTGAAAACAGCCACATTTTCCAACATGTTAGTGAGAAAATGTGAGTAAAATGGCATCAGAGAAGTTTCAGATGAGGATTGCACATCTTGGCCTCCTTCACAGCTGAACTTCTGCGAGCCCTGGAACTTTTGGGTAGATCCTTACCAAACTCCTATATCTAGACCTTGTACCTTAAAAACTGTGACTGTATATCCAGCTAAGTAGGTGTTCCCCTTTTTCATACCTCAGGAAAGTTAAAGGTGTTTTGAGAATGGTGTTCTGTGATTTTCCTGTTTTCCAGAGCAGTTGCTTGTGAAAAAGAAGTTTGACTCAAGACTTGCTGTGGGAATGTTATTCAAGCACTGGTTAAGTGCCAGAATGCGTTGGGAAGAAAGAGTTTCCAGCAAAATATCACCCTGATTAAAACCTGATTTACTGAGTATTCTTTATGCAAAGGGTTACCAGAATAGTAAGACAAAGTCATTAGTCAGATTTTCCTTCCCTTACTTGATCATTACCAGTGATGCTTTTATTGCTGTTATTTGAATGATTATTGTTACAACAACTCATCAGCAAGCTGCTTAGGTACCTCTTCCCTCTTGTCTCACTTCTCACGTGGTACGTTAAATGTCCCGTTGATGCTTGCCCTTGTTTGGCAATTTTTCCACACTATCCTTTTCTTCTTTATAACAAATTTAATTAGATATATGAGGAAAAGATGGAAAGGGAGTCATAATGCCAATGGTTTTTGCTCCCTGGGTTATATTCTTCATGAAGTCACCAGCATAACTATCACCAGAAAACAGCCTGTCTTATGCTAAAGGACAAAATTAAATCAGCAACAAGCAGAGGACAACAGAAAACACTTTTTTGATAATTGAAGGGATTATATGTAATTTTATTCTTAGAAGACCATTTGTGAAGGTTGCATGTTTGGGTCTGCTCTTTTCAAAAGATAAAACTGTGGGCAAATCCTGATTGATACTGCTTCAGTAAGATGTTCAGAAATGGCTGTGGGGACACTACCACTCTCTAAGCATTGGGCTGAGAAAAGGTCTAATGTGGGATTTCTGTGAAACGTGCCTTTTCTTTCCTCTTAATCATGGATGTGGTTAAAACACCCTACTGTATTCTGCAAGTGCTATACTACTCTTGGTAGGAGATCATAAGATGTTGGGGTTAGCTGTCAGATGCTTTATTCTTCTAAAGACCTTTGCCTTTTAACTAAATGCTTGCTTATCTTTCTAATTTAACATAGTCCCACATTCTTTTTGTAGTAATTTTGGACTATCTGATAACATATAATGGAAAACATGTTTATGTCTTCCACTAGTTCTTGTTGCATATTTCAAATGCTTAGAACAACAATTTTCAGAAGCTTTCATTAAGGTTAATTTAAAAACTACATTAAATACAAACAGATTTTCTCACAAACAAAATGCAATGTGTACTTAACAGACTTCTGTATGTTATATTTGATAAACTACCTCATATAAATGCAAATTCTGACTTTCTGCCAGAACCAGGTGGTACAGAAAATATTTCTATTAAACAAATAATGCTGGGAGAGCAAACTTCAAGTTACGGTACGTTACACTGAGAAAGAAGATCTCACTGAGGTCAGACATTATATTTATGTTATTTCTTCTGAGTACTTTGCTGTTTCTGCACTAAGGATGATGCAGTATAACTTTGTGTAAAAGGCAAGTACACATATGCATAGGATAAATATCCACTTTTAACTAAGTGTTGGGTTTTTTTTAATGTTATATAGAGCTCTTGCTGACTCTTTTTGCTCTACAGAACAGCAGTGCAGGAAGATGCCATGCTTTGAGCTGAACTCTGAAACTGAGCCAGAAGCATCAAGAGGGAGAGGAGCAACCCTCAAACATGGAATCATTAGGTATGATCTGAAAATGGAGCTTCATATGCTTTTTTGCTGGGTGCCAACTCATCTGGCTGCAGTTGGATAATGTTCATTTGGAAAAGAAGCGTGAAAATTAAAGCTGCCAGAGGCGACTCTAAAGAGCATATGATGGAAACAAATTGAGTCACCACCAATGTGGCTAACATTGGTGGTGGAAACTGGGACACCCTCATGAGCCATTGTTTGCTGTACCTTGTCTGGTTTATGTAGCTCACTGAGCTGAAAGCTGGATAACCTTGTGATTTGAGGCGGATTCATGCAATGTGGTTTCAATTGTCTATGGATGCTTTCGGTTTGTGCTGTGCGCTGCCAGTAACGATCGGTCCTACTGGTCTCCCACACTCATGGTGTCATCTCAGCTCACCCTGATGAAGCTGTGGTGAGGACTGTTTCCTGATGTGGTCACTTTTATCAGGCTGCTGCTCTGCAAGTCTGCTAGAAGAGGGATTTTTGTTCTCTCTTCCTTCTGCCTCGATAACAGCTGCTGCATAAAAGTTTTCCCTGAATACATTTTGCTGTGGAAAAGAGCTTTTTTTTTTCATTTGTTTTTCAGGCTGGTTTCTGTCCTGACTTGGTCTGAGACTGAATTTGGTGCTGTTGTAGAAATGTCTGAGGCTGTGATTTATTTTCTTGAATCTGCTCATTTGAAAGTCTCAGACTGGGACTTGTCCTGGTTTTACCACCTATTTCCATCATATTGGTGGACACAGCTCTTGTCTGTGAGCACAGGAGTGATGGGACATACTGAAATACAGACCAATCACTTCCACCACCACCACCAAATTACTGCCATGCCCAAGGCAAATTACAACAGCTTTCTGACAGTGTCACCATGCTATCTTTGTGACAGAGATGGAGATAATGAGAATTAATTAATCAGTCTTTGATTAGAGAAAAAAAAAAAAAGAGNATGATGGCACCATGAGGCAGATGCAGATGCTGGTGTTGTCAGAGTACAAAAGCCCCCACTTTGAAAAGTAAAGTCCCAGGTTATTGCTCCTTGACTGGAGTCAACTCTGCTTTCTCTAAAGCATTGGGGGTGAAATTCTGTGTTGCACTCTTCAGACTGATGGCTAACTCTTAGAAATTGGTCCCTTATGATAAAACATGAACTACATGGTGCCAGTGTCTGACTGGAATTACAATTATCTAAGTAGATTAATTTGTATCCCTTTCATAGCAGCTTTTCTCTGGGCACAAGCTTTTTCTGTGGGGCATGGGAAGAACAAAATTAATCTTATAAAGAGGAAGGGGTTTACACTGAAATCGATAGTTACAGAATTAACTGGGTAAATGACTTTTTCTTAATTCTTTCTCTTCTCAGAAGATGCAGTTTTGATGGGTACACAAATCCAATGGCTGCCAAGAATCTTATATCACATAAAATATTTCATCTCAGCTGTGTTGAGGTAGTCTAGAGTTGAGTATTTGTGAAAACCTATAGTCAAAAAAAATGTCAGCATTACAAGCAAAGAAACCCTCTTCTGTTTATTAAATATGAGTAAGTTAAAGGATAATAATGCAATTATATTTATGAAAATGTTACAACTTTTAAAAAGTACCACTGTTCTTGTGGGCAATTTTTAAGCATGAGCCAAATATGCAATTTTGTAGCTTGGAGTTAGATAACACACAAGCACAGACTATTTTCATTGTGTCAGAGGAGCAGAGCGTTGGCTTGCACGGGCTCAAGAAGAAGGCTTGCCACATTGCTGAATTTTTTGATGCAGTCGCAGTGGCTGGATTGATCTGCAAACCCCAGGGCAACATTCACTGGCCAAGTTCATTTCTCTTTGTGCTCAGAGATCTCAGATTTCCCCAGTCAGCCAAGCAGAAGCAATCCTATCATTCCTTCTCACCACCAAACTTTCAGCTTACCTTCAGATATTCTTCAGCTGAGTTTAGGGGATGCGACCCAAAAGATGCTGCAGCACCAAGGTTGGTGCTCCCAGCCCAGTCATAGCACTTAACTGTAATGACAGTGGTGAAACCTTCTCACATGCAGTTCACAAAAATGAATTGTACCAAGAGCATCTATAAAAGCTGCAGCATTCCTATAAAGAGAGCATAATGTCATCATTTTTCAGTGGGTTTCTCCTCTAAAGGAAGATAATCACTTTTCCCATTAATGATCTGTCAGTGCTTGGACTCAATCTTTTCCCTTCATTCAGGTTTTCCACAAAGATGAGGGGAAGAACTTTTAAAATGTGTGTGGGGATGCTCCAGCCTGACTCATGTGTTGTGTCTTACCAATCCAAACATCAGAGGCAAAACAATGCCTGACAAAAATCTTTCCTCTGAATCCTGGGAACTGTCATCATTTTCACCTTTCCCCTTCACCCATGACTCCAGAAATTCATCTGGTCCTCTAAAGATGTTTAGTCTTCTTCAGGCTTTTTAAATTCCCCTTTGCTGGGCACAAACCCTGGTAACACCAGACCCTGGTATATACTGGCTCCAGTGAATAATTTATACACCAAAAAACAGTGTCAACACCAGAGGGTCCATCCTCTAGGTCATAATGACCGTGGTAATGCAGAGATACGGTAGAAGTATGCTGCTTTGATCAGGAAAGGAAATATTTCATCTTTATGTTAATGCAAGACATAGGTTGCCAACTGAGCTGCTATGCATCAGGTGATACCAGATGGGTTTCATTATGCTCCAGATAATGTTTGTGGCCTCAAAATTTTGGCAAAGTAGAGGAAGGGGAAGTTTTCTCCAATGAGAACAACACAGGTAATGGGAAAAGAAGCTTCACAGCCTGCCTTTGCAAGCCTAAGAAAACACTTTAGTAATTTTCTTGCACTTTAAAACATGCACATTTTGTCAAAGTCTATCTACCCTATGGACTCAATGAATCACAGAAACTTAAATTATAAATATATATATATATATATATATAC
>VXBZ01001718.1:0-11521 GCA_013399135.1 Heliornis fulica | reverse complement strand
AGCTGAGACAAAGAGCTCAGCTTGGTCCCCACAGCATGCACTGGGAGTTTATTTTACCATAGCTGTTGCAACAAACAGAGGGGTGGGTTTATCAAACATAGTTGGGAGTCCAATAAAATCTTAAGTGATGTTTCCTTGATACCGGAGTAAATTGTTTATCTCGTAACTAAAAACACTCTATGTGTACACCAATTAGGACTGTGGGTTTCAGCTCATTAAAATACATTTAAAATGCAGGTTTTGTTACGTGCTGTAAAGATGTTTGAAATGATTGCTGGAGGAAAATATCTGTGGAGCTCGGAGCCTTCCACCAAGCCCATAAGCTGAGCCAGGAGATGCGTAGTACTGGAGGTCTGTCTGCAGGCTCAGCTCTACCTGGGTGGGTCGTGTCACCACCATGCTCCTTCATGGTGAGAAGTTTAAGGCTAAATTTGCATGCTGACAGTGCTCTGATTTGAATTTTCAAGAAACTTGGGCAAGCAAGATGATGGCAATTAATGCAACAGAGTGACACTCGTGCACTTGCAAAGAATCGAGCCCATTTAACCTTTAAGAGAAAACAGTTATTATTTTTTAATGTTGTTTTATGTATTAAGAGTCACATATTATTTGACTGTGCATACTTAATAGATAACCTTAAACCATTACAAGGTGGTTTAAACACACATACTTTAATTTCTGTAGGAATTTGTGTGTAATTTACACTGCTATGCTCAGCTTCTAATGTTCCGAAGTCACGCCTAAAAATAATTAGATTTAAAAACAACTCCTGGAATTGTTCTTTTTAGTTTTTGGTTTTTTTATTTTTCAGCCTTAACCCTCACAGTTTGACCCTCCCAGTAATAAGGACCAGGGGCTGGTTGGGAAAAGCAAAAGCCAGTGTTTTGAAGCATCATGTGATTCCTGGAGCTTGCGCTGTGGTTGGGTGGTTCCAGTGAAACGGACACCATCATAAACGCAGACCCTGTTTGTAATTCTGCCCAGCCCCACTTGTTTTCAACGTTGTTCAATTACACAGAGCTTTTCCACAAGGAAATTAGTCCAAATAACTATCTTATCCTCAAATTGAAGGTATCATATCAGTCATGAGTGGCATCCATCCCGACATGGAGATAGCTCAATTGGGAACCAGTGAAAGCAGTTAACAGATGGCCTTTTATAAATCTGGGTCTGGGCTGGACGTTAAATATTTGTGTTCATGAGATTATAGACTTGGAAGAATACACAGTGTGCCCTTTCTGACGAGAGCCCACGTGCCCTGCACGCGATGCATCTCCCGCAGCCGGTCCAAGCGCATCCTCCCTTGTGCCAGTCTCCAGAAAAAAAAAAAAGGGCCAAATGTTTAATTGTGAAGCTCCTCCACACCAGGGAAATCCTGAGTGTAATAAAGACCAAATCCTGCCTGCAGACCCCGGGCAGTTCACATCAATGAGATCCATGTCTCCAGCAGCAGCAGGGTGAGAGCCGCAGACCCCGGTGCTCCAGTGATCCCTCCACCTGCGGGTCGTGACGCTTGAAATCCTGCAGCAACGCCTGGGAAAAAAAAAACCAAACAAATCCTCATCTCAGGTCTTGGCAGCCAGCTAGGAAATCAATTGCTTCTCATTTATGTTCTGTAGAACATAAATGTATTTGTAAATTTGAAAGCAGCTGCTGATGCTCAGCCGTAAACCGGTTTTGTTTTACAAAACCCTTTGCTGTTTGGTCTTAAACTAGCAAAGTTTTTGCGTGTATCCAGCGCTTCTCTTTGCATTTCAGGGAAGATTTTGTCTAGCTGCCTCTGTGACATATGGTAATGCTTAGTGTGTGCTGTATGGCCTGGAGCCATACCACTGCAGCCTGTATGCTCCTCAGATCTCCCAGGCTAAGGGAATCGGGACGAGTCAGTGGTTGAATGCAAGGGACCTCCTAGAAAAAGTCAGAATACAGAGAATTGTGCCGGTACGAGGACAAGATGTTCCCCCCCTCTGGGCTGAAGCAATTCCCCAACCGAGGGCTAAGGTGACTGTGTGCTCTCTCAGCGTTAGCCTTTTGGATGACATGGATTATAAACTAGACCACTAATGCTCCTTGAAAGGCCTCCCACTTCTTAGCCATGGGAAAAGAGCAAACAATCCCTCTTCCCAAGGTAACCCAGAGGAAGTGGTGGTGTGGAGGACAGTGCCATGAGACCTTTTCTCATCTAGCTTTTCAAGGGAGGATGTTCCCATTACCGCCGTTCTTTATGGGGTGCAACTAACCCCGGTGAGGAATCACTGATGTTTTCCACGCAAACTGCTCCCAGCATCCCCCTGGGAAGCTGAGTGAGGTCCAGTGGCATCCCCAGCACAGCTCGGTGGGCGCAGAAACCCACCCGTGTTAATGTGTCAGGGTGGGAGAGGAGGGAAGGAACGTGTCTTGTGGTTGAGGGCTGTGGGTCTGGCTTTGCAGCCACTTCTTGGCGATCTTAATTCGTTCTGGGACCTTGGGAGACTCATTTAACCTCTCTTTGTCTCAGATTCAAGCCTCCACAAGCAGTTATTATAACATTTGGCTGCATTATGGCATTGTTGAAAGGCTTAATTAAATTAAGCGTTCTGAGATCTTTGAATGAAAGGTGCTATCCAAGTGAAAGCCTGTTGATGATGATGACTCTAAATTACAAGGCCAAGTCCCTCACAAGTTTTACTCAGTCCTTGGTTAGACAAAGTTATTTTTAAACAGTGGATTTGATGTAGCATTAGAAGTGTTTTGGGAGTGCCATGTGTATAGACATAACATCTGACCCACAGTAGGAGTGTTTTGCCAATGGAGGCTTTTAATGGTAGGAACCAACTGTACTTAACTCACAGACGTGTCAAAATGTGCCAGTCACAAACAATATAACAATTTAAATTTTTTTTAAATGTCTATTTGAGAGCCCTCACTTGGGAAGAATGGCTGGGACTTTTAGTTATTTCAGAAGAAATGCCGTCTCAGGTGGGAAACGAGAAGGAATCTTGAAGGCATCATGGTGAAGATGCATAAACAGAAGTCTTCCAACTTCAAACCTGTGAGTACATCAGTGCAAGGACAGCATGCAAGGTATCTTGGGGCTTTCATGAGTTGGCATCTTACTAACAGCATGGAGGTCCTCTTTTAATTTGTATTCCTTGTATATTTATGCAAAAACTGTGCTTTGGCAGGAGGGCTATAACCCTAAGCTCCTCTTTTTTTCTTCTACCAAACTTCTCTTCAGCTTCCTCTTTACCAGAATCCCTGACATACTCATCTTCACTTTTCCTCACTGGGCATCCTTTATACTCAATTTAAAAGACAGAACTGTTTTTATTGTGAAGCATTATCCCCCAATATCACTTTACCAGTAACCCCAACAGACTATTTCCCCCTACCCATGTTGCCATCTTGAGCAAGCCATTATTCCCACCAGCTTTTTTTTTTTTTTAAATCTTTTTCAGTTTCTCCCTATTCCATAAAACCTCATCAAATTCACCGGGAGGGGGAAAACCCAAACAACTAACAAGCCAACACAAGTTTGAAGACTTTATGGGGCTATTGTAAGTGGACTGAATTTTAATTTGTAGATACCATAGGCATAGGACTGCATCCAGTTTCAGAGCCTAGGTCTGTTAAAGGTCTGCTTTACAGACTATTATATAATAAGTGGGAGTCTTTCAATAGACAGGAAGGATGGTATTTTGGTTAAAGCCTCCAGGAGATCAGGATTCAGCTTCTAGCTCTGCACGCTTCCTGTGTGGTTTTGGGAAAGACACTTTGTGCCATAATTCCCCATCTGCAAACTAAAGATGATATTACATCCTGTTTCTCACCTTCTCCCTGCAAGCTCTGTAAAGCTGCAGAGGCTGTAAGCACTGCGGAGCAAACACTGTCACTGTTACACATGGTGCTTTCCACAACAGCCTTTCACTCTCTGCTAAAGACCAGTGACTATTGTGGCACTAATAAGAAATTATAATTGTAATTGTAGATAATACCTTTAGACTTACTTGCACTTAAGGTTGATTCTTCCAGACTTTCTAGAAGTTCATCTTGGGACCAGACTAAGCAAAGAAAAATCACTTCAAACTGTGCTAAATAAGGTGGATTTCTTTTCTCATATATTTTCTGTCTATTTACTGAAGGAGAATGAACAGTAGACTTAAGACCATCAAACTCATTTCACCTTTGTTATATTTAAACTAATTAGTCTCAGAGATGAAAAACACATTTCTCAGATTCTAGATAATCTTAAACAAAACACTTCATGCTGATTTTATTCTGCTTCTATCTGTGCAAAGATTAAACAAACCCCACAGTTGGTTTCATCTGCCAGGCTCTGGGAGAAAAAAAAAAAAAAAATCATGCCACAGAAAGAGAGGGGAAAAATAAATCCAAGGCAAGGTTTCCAGTGCTATGAGTTTGCTCATCCTTAGTTTATCTTCTGTAAATGAGCATGTATAAAACAGTCCACCTACTGTTCTAGTTGCTACGATATAATGCAGTTCCACTGAATGATCCTGTTAACCTAACCTTCAATTTGCTGGGATTTGAACTCTGAATTACAGCTTACTAACATAGTTTAACAGCTGGTACAAGGGCTTCTTTTGAATTTTTAATCACATGAATTAAAGATTGCTGGAGATGCTTTTCAGACCTCCACTAGCAGTGATCCAATGTACAGAAAGAGAAGTATAGGTAGCCCCTGGAGAATTAAGAGCACAAAGGTACTACGGTTGGTGAAGCTATGCTGTGCTCTTTGCTTGCCAAATTAGAAATACTAGTGCAAATTATTCATATGAAGATAAAATCACATTATGGCTCCGAATGGACCCTGAGACATTTAGCTTGATTTTTAAATCCTTTTTTTTATTCTTTTTTTTTTTAGCTTGTGCTTTCATATGCAGCGTGTGTAGCACAGAGAGCAGGTTTTAAAGATAAAGCTCAGTTGAGCAAAATGTTTCTTTTGTTCAGTATATAAAAGAAATGCACACACACTCCAGAGAGAGAAATACATATATATATATAGACTGATTGCAAGTGATATCTGGGATGCAGTGAAAACAAACATGACTGTCTGTGGATGTTTTGGGGTGGATGTAATCATGTCTTGCCGTCGTGCAGGGCGCAGAATGCGTGTGTTTAGATTCTGCACTCTTCATGTCTCCTGCTATTTATTCCAAGATCTTTCTTATTGAGGATATTTCTCAGGGAAATAAAAAAAAATAAGAAAGTAAAAGATTTAAAATAAACCCCAAACCCTGTATAAATGTAGTTCAACTGGAAGCTTCTCTACTTTAACACTCCAACTGATGAGTGCTGTGAGAACTCGGGAGAACAGACCCTGCCTCCCAAGTTCACTAGCCCTGAAGATCAGCACAATAAAGTCGATGGAGTTGTTTAAGCAAAGTGAGTGTGGAGAGAGGGGAAATAAAAAAAAAAATAAAAAAAATTAGGGCAGCAGGAGCAAGAAAGCATGTTGCTTCTTAATTATGCTGTGTTCTCTCTCTAATGGATTGGCCTCCCCACACGCTCTAAGTAAAGCAACTGGCATGTGGCATCTTCTGCAGCTAGAGGAGCGGTGGCAAGCGTACAGCTGTTCGTGCTGACACACAGGTGTTTGGTTCTTGGATCTGTTCGCTAGACAGATTTTTAAGGGTGTACGGGGGAATCATCTGCAGTTGTTGCACAGAGAGTGAGTTGTCCAAGAATACTGGAGTTAATTATTATGTAAATCCCACTCCACAGCCAAGGCTCGGAGCTGGAATCGGAACCGCGTCTCCCCCACTCCCTTGGCAGCTCTGGGTCTCTGTCTGATTTCCTTGCCCTACTATTTTCTATAAGCGATGCTGTGGGAGCTGGCAGGGGATGGACAACAGTGATAGCAGAGAGGGGGGAAGGTCAAGTGGTGATGAGAGGCAGTGACAGCCGGGGTGGTCACCACCCTGCTCAGCCAACGTGGGATCTCTGGGAAGACAGAGGTGGCCATGCTGAGTCACCAAAGAGGTAATGCTGAAGCTATGGGGATGCTTTTTGCAGTTCTGGGGGAAAGCCTTAAGATCAGCAAGTGGGGAGAAAGTTCAGGTGGGGTTCTGGCAGCGTGTGGTGCTTGTACATTCCTGTACTGAGAGCTTGTGCCAGCATTAATCATACCAAGCAATGCAGTGGCTTTGTGCAGTGTGTGGTTTGGGGGCTACAGTGCATCTGAGTGGGAATGGGGAATATCACCACCTCCTACAAAAATGCCTCCATGGACAGACAGGGATTCCTCCATTTACTACTGCAAGCCTCTTGATGTTACCATGGCTTGTTTTTCCCCCACTAACAAATTGTCTGATTTCATGCAATGGCAAATGTTGTAGAAATACAGGGCAGAGTGCTATTTTTACTGTAAACTACTAATATGTGTAAGCCTTTACCATTTTAAGGATCCATTAAGAGCTCTCAGCTGAAGAAGTGTCAAGAGTGACCAAGGTAACCTCATCAGGGGAGGTTTTTATGGGCTGGACAAATTCTTTTTTCCCGTTCCTTCAGGATTCAGAGAGCTGCTGATGGGTCCACTATCCACTCTCCAAATATTTGTCCATTTTCAGATACAACTTCACCCTCTGAGAATTGATATTTGGGTTTGTGTGCTCTAGGACTGTTGGGTTTGGACTTCTGTTGGTAGCCCCACCAGGTGTCCATGCCCTCTCCCTGCTGCTGCTGTGGTAGGTGCCAACCTCTCAAGGTTGCATTGCTCTGCTGATGGCTGAGCATCCCTTTGATGGGCAGCACCAGAAGAGCAGCAGGAGCATCACAGCCAGCATTCAGGCTCTCCTGTAGTTCAGATTTGAGTGATGAAACCGAAGAATGCAGAGCAGCTGGGAGTGGGTCTGAGTGCCGATAGTGGGCAAGCTGGGGAGTATCACATTTCCCTCCTGGGAACAGGCATTTCTCCTCCTAGAGTTAAGTCTTTTGTTTTGTTTGTGTATTCTGCTCTTAGTTTAGCTCCTTTCCCCATAGCTGACAATGGGAAATAAATCAAATTCATCTCTTCTTGCTTGCAGTTTCCCAGGGAGGAGGAGAGGAGGAACACCTCAGCCCCGTTCCCGTGACTCCCAGCCTTGCTCGCTGATCTCGAAAGCGATGTGGCAGCCCATCCACCCCGCACCCATCCTGCCATCACCACACGGTTCCCAGGGTCTAGATATTACCATCCATCACAGCAGCTCTGGTTCCAGCACTTGCTAGAGGTCTGAATTTCCCTGCTGCCTCAATGAAGAGTTTTCATCTCGTGGTACGTTATATAGCTACCGGGTGAATGGGGCTGAGCGTTCCCGTTTGGCTCCGAGTGCCGTGTTCACCTGAGCTCGCTGGCAGGATGAATAGTTCACTGTGGTTCTAGCACTAACCCCCTTTGTGAACTAGCAGTGAGCCATGTACCTTATTACAAAGGCCGACAGCTCCCTGGAAACTTAAATCCACTCTTTCTCCTTCCCCTACCGTAGGGAGCTATAAAAGAAAAGGACTTGGTTGGTAGGCATGTAATATACAAAAACCCCTCTGTTGTGGAGAGATCCAGACTCCACAGTAACAATGAGCATTATGCTCTCACATCGAAAATGCAGTTGCTAGTTTTAACTGCAGTACCTTATTATGGATTCCTATGGTGCACATTTGTGTCAGGGCCTCAGATGTTTAACTTAAGTCAAGTCTGGGTAGAAAAGTGAGCTTAGCATCTTCTGGCTTGAGTTTGTTTTTTTTTTTTTTTGATACAGAGGGAAAAGATGTAACTGGATATGCTGTTTTGATGCTACCTTCCCTCAAACCCCTTCTCAGAGAGCTTTAAATAGCCTGACACTGGCACTGGGCAGGAGCTGGCAGAAGAATAGATTTTATTTTTTTTTTTAATCTGATGGCTTGCCAAGGTTGTTTTCAAGAAGAAGTAGAAGAAGGAGGAAAAAAAAAAAGAAAAAAAAAGCAAACCCAAAAACTCCTTTTGCATGCCAGTCATTCATTGCCTGCCAGTTCCCATGGTTCTCCTATGGATGGTAGCCACAGAACTATTCAAAGTACAGCAAACACTGAGGAAAGCAAAAAGAAGCTCATGAAGCAGAGAACAGCGAAGGGAAAGTAGTTGGATATGGGATACCTGATAGTAAGAGTCACTTAGGGATCCTTTTAGCAGGTACCATGAATTCCTATCACATTCCCAACAGCAGCTGGACCAGCGTGCTGTTGGGAGGACCTCATTTCTGCTGGATGGGGACACCAACAGATGACAGAGGATCACCAATTTTGTGGGTAGTAGGGAGGCAGCAACAGCATTCTGGGGTATCAAATATGGAATAGAAAGGTGCCTTCAAACGTCATTCAGCCGCGCTTGGGAAGAGTACGTGTAGTCCTTGACATGGACTGGTAGTCCCATGGGACTTGTGCCGTCACACTGCTACTTCTTTTCTGCTCTTCCAGCCTCTGGAGTGGAGTAAGTGTGTTGGATTTTTTATTGTATTTTTATTATTAATTTTTGTTTGTTCATAAGTCAAGGATGGAGCAGGAAAGAGAGGAGGTGAAGTGTTACAATTTCCCTCCCGCATTCCTGACGCACTGAAGTGAAATCACTTTTAGGACCCTCAGGGTAAGGGAGCTGTAGGTAGAGATAGTCTTTCATGAGACCACTTGGTGGAAGGGACATAGGTGGTGTCTTTGCTGAATGTAACATATTTAGCCTCTGTGGGAGGTGCTCTACCTCAAAGAAAACACGTTTATCTCATTCAGGATAAATTTTTCAGAGAGGGACAGAGAAGGTGATTGTCACTATGGATTTCCCTGGTACAGTTAAGCACAGGAGAAGTGCTCAGATGGGTCAAAAATCTTCCCTCCCCATGACTGGTATGATATGTTTTCCATATCAGTTCCTCTTTAATGCTTTCTTTAACAAAAATCTGTTTCCTTCAAGAAGTTGAATGAAACCTTCCAGATCCATCTGCCATTTATATGATGAATTACACAAAACCGTACCAATTGGATCTGCAGGGAGCTTTTTGCTGACTCTGCAATTTCATATCCTGATTAAAAGATAACATGAAGACCCACTGCCCTGGGACAGTTCAGGGAAGGCTCATTTCTCTCCTGGGCAACTTGTGCCTGAGGTTACTCCCTAAGAAAGACACCTGGCTCCTTGCCATGGCCATACCTGTTGCTATTCCATTTGCTTTCCCTGGTGCTGTGGGAAGACAGGGTCTCTTCTGCTTTCCTATGTGTGACAGGTTGTCCTTTGGTTTTGCATTCTTGAGTAAAACAGAAATATCTTGTATCAGATGAAATCCTTATTTGTGCATTAAGGAAAAAATATTGACAAAACCAAACCAGCTTGAAGGGGGAGAAAGGTGCACATGGAGCAGTGTGAAGAGGAGTCTTCAGGTGGCTGGAGGGTTTGACTTCTGTGAAGATTAGAGGAACTGAAAGCTGTAGTGAAATGTTGTATTTCCCTAGAGCCACAGAAAGGCTTCATACTTGAGCAGAGCAGCTCTACAAGCAACATGTAAAAACAGTGATAAGCATCTGCGTGTATCTGAGGACCGTTAGACTGCGAGGATCGTGGTGTCCCCCAGAAAAATGGGACCCTTGGTGTTGAGCATGAGTCTGTGCAGTCAGAAGGTGGATGCTGGGATGGCCAAGGGTCTGCTCGGGCTTGCTGGGCACGTGCTCTGTGTTTGTGTAAACAGAAGAGGGTCCCAGGGCGATCACGATTGTCTCACCAGCTCCCTCACCAGCTTCCAGACCCCACTCCCGTGCAGCTGCAGATGTGATTCATCTCTGTTCCCATGCTCTCCTTGCCAGTGAGAGTGCAGCAGGCACCTGGTGTGCTAAATAATCCTGAAGCAGTAAGCTTGGAGGTCATTAACTCTTCAGTCCCCGTGGTAGGGTGTTTTGCAAAGCACATGGGAGAGGATCCCACGGGAAAGCCGTGTGTTGGGGGAGCAGAGTCTTGCAGATCTGACACTCTGATCCTATTTCAGAGAAACAGAAGGGGGTGAAACAAAGAGAGGTGGTTTTAAAGTGTGTTTGAGTCTTCTCAGAACACTGGCAAGTAGTATTGGAGAAGACAGATGTGAGATCAAGATAGGACAGGCTGAAGCCTCTTAGTCCCATCTCATCTGTAGGAAGGTACTGGAGTATCAGGGGAATGTCCAAGGGAGGTCAGGCTGAATGCTGATAAGCAAAAGGAGGCTGAGGGCTCCCTTTGAGTCTCTAAAACCAGAGATTAGTGTCACCCTGGTGGCTCCTTTGCTTGTTTCCAGTGCTGTACATCTAAAGGCTGGTATGGGGAGTGACCAGTTGAGGAGACAAGGAGCCCCATCCACTGTGAGCATCTTAACATCCCTGAAACTGTTTAAACCACCACAAGGTTTCTGGTGGTTTAAGGGGCTCCTGTCCTTTTCTGCAGTCGTTTTGAGGAATGACACGGCCCTGCACTGCTAAAAAATGAAGTAGCAAGGGGAAGGAGAGTTGGCAGTGGCTCTCTTTTTGGACTTTTCTCTGACTCAAACAATGGAGTGGGAGGAATGCACTTGATGTGAGTTTTTTCCCCTGTGACTCCATGCTTGCACAGCAGGTTGCGCACCGGCCCCGTGACGTGGAGCTTCCTTCGCTCCCCTGGTCACTCCCAGGGGAATTTGAAGCAGGGAGTAGGTCAGAGGAAAATTTCCTACCCTACAAAAGCAAATGCTGTGTGTGTGTCTAAGGGGCCAGTGTCTACAGTACACATTAAAATAAAAGAGAAAAAAAAAAGGTCACACATGCTGAGAAAAGAGATGTCTGGTCATCTGGGACCAAATTCTGACTTTGTTCCTGAGCTGATGAATAATTCAGAGGGCCAAACTGATATCCCAGCAGCCGAGTGTGGGTGTAGACTTCTCCCTTTGTCATGTACCTACTATGGATAAGTCATTGCACTGGATGACCAGTGCAATTCCAGGGACACACAGTGCTGGAGCAAGGGCAGGAAATCTGCTTAAATAAAAATAGAGAAGAAAAAAAAAGAGATGAGTTAGAGAAAGGTTATTTAAAGCTTGAAAGAATTTGGCAGAGTGGCTATTGCTGACATCCACTTCTTCCTTCCCTTCCCTGGTCCCCGTTTTCTGCCATGTTAATGTGTGCAGGAGAGGTGGCCTTGTCAAGTTTTCTAAAGACAGCATACTGAAAAGGTCAGAGTAGTATAGTATGACAGAGCATGTAAGTCATTATCATTCTAATATTGCCTTTGTAATGAGAATGAGAGCAGAGCAAATTATTGTGAAATATGCTGCAAAACTTGGGAAAACATCATAGTTCTATTGCTGCCTAAGTTCTCGTTGCTAGCTTTAATGATGAGTGGATTCTATGTGTGTCTTCGTAAACGTGCTCTGTAGCTTGGAGGAGGCTGAAATAAAAAGATTTGTGGCAATTTCCATGGTAACTATTCATTTTTCCCCCCAACAGCATAAGCAAAACTCGCATTACTGCGAGGTTGGGAGAAACTGAAGCTAACTAAAGAGCTTGGGGATTTTGTTTGATTTTT
>VXBZ01001717.1:0-15344 GCA_013399135.1 Heliornis fulica | reverse complement strand
GAGGAGGAGGATGAGGAGGAGGGGAGGCGGCCGGCTTTGCCTCGCCCGGCGGGGAGCCCAGCCCCTGGCCCCGGGGGGGGCGGGAGCCGGGCAGGGCGGGGGTTGTTGCCGTTCCCTCCGCTCCGCGGCCAGCCCCGCGGCGAGATCCCGTCTGGAACGGCCTCGGGGCACGACCCTGAGCGGGGAGACCTGGCCACGCTTGGGGGTGGCTCCGGGTGATGGCCGGCCGAGCTCCGGGGGCACCTCACCTGAGGTCTACAGGTGATGGGTGCTTGGAGAGAGGCCTTGGGAGCTCAGAGGTGAAGAAGCGGCTCATCCCCCTCCCTCCCTGACATGTCACCCTGCTGCCCTCCCTGCCCACGGCATGGACCCTTGGGGGCATCGTGTCTCGCGGGGGTGGCCACCGAGCCGGGCAACCTGCAGCCTCTCGGCCAAGCCAGGCAGCAGCTCCTTTGAAATCCTCCCTGCCTGGCTCCTATGAGACCTGGTAATTGCATAAGTCGGTGCCTGTAGTTATGCAACGTGGCGGTGTCTGCGGGTGTCCCGCTTTGCCGAGAGCTGGCGAAGCTTCGCCCGAGGTCGCCAGCCAGCCCTGCGCACGGCTGCCATGCGACACCAGACATCCCTCGCCGTGACCGCAGCGGGGGTGACTGGTCCTGACAAGCATGCTGTAATGATCCTGTTGATGAGTTTAGGGTCCTGGAGGGGGAAACTGAGGAAGGCCTCCTCCTCACTTCCTCACCTCTGGGATTTGGTGGCATGACCATCCCTTTAGCAGCGTGACACAGCAGCTGGGCTTGGCCAGCTTTCTGTGGGACCTTGCATGGGTCGCTTGGCTTTTCGTGCCTCTCACCTGCGTGTTGGGCTGGGTTGGTGAATGTCACTGTCCCTCCTTTGAGCGCTGTGAGGATTAATTACTCACGTTGAGTGGAGTGGAAGAAGCGAAGACAATGCATTATTGAGGGTTTCAGTATGACAGTGTGAGTCTGTTGGGAAATGCTTGCAATCAGTAGGTGATGCTATTTGAGGAATCAAGAGCTCAAAGAGAGCAAGTAGTGATTGTGCAAGTGTTTAGACGCCCTTTTTCAGTAGTGACCACTAATTGGAGATATTGCCATCTCTGGATGACCAGCTGGAGATGGTTCATAGATGCTGATGTTTGTGCATACAGCTCTGCTGGAAGTTATGTGCTGAAGCCATGGCTTCTTCAGTCGTGCCAGTGCAGCTGGACACAAAGGCAGCGGCCATCCCCGTGGCCCAGGTCTCGGCACGGGAAAAGCACTGCACTGTTTGCTTTGTGCCGAAACACTGGGTGTCAGCTGTCAGCGTGTGGTAAAGCACCTTCCTCAAATACTGCCAGGGGACTCAATTTCTAAACAGGGCTGTAACGTGAAACCATCGTGTGTTAGAAACATTTGGCTTTCGAGTGGTGAGTTGAGTATGTTCACTAGTTCCCCTCAAAGAGGAACTGGAATTGGCTTGATGGCTTCATCAGCTTCTGAGTACTGCTCACCTCTTCCCTCACCGGTGCTGATGCCAGATGTATTGGCCTAAGAGAGAGATCAGAATTTGCCCTAAGCTTTTTATTTTTATTTAGTGGTGCAGTGTTACATGATGCCCAAATTGCTCTTTTTCAGAACAGCTTGTCTTCTCGTCTGCTGTACAGGGAGCCACTTTATTGGAAAAGATTGAATTTATTGGACAGAAAATCAGGCCAGCCCGTCTTTTGTGCCAAAGCATGAATTTTTGTGAGGAGAGAGGTCATCATTATGTCTTTGTTTTGTAGCCAGTTTTAATTGAACTTTTGCACTTCAGAGTAATTCAAAAGCAAGACTTGGTCATTTGGCTAGCTGCTTTGCCTTGTGTTTGTCTTATTTTGGGGTCTGTTTTCCAAAAACTAGAACAAATAGAGCGTTTGTTTTGGTGGCCATGGGAAAAAAAAACAACCTTGGAACAACCTGAAGAATGAGTTTATGAATAAAAATTGTACCATATTTTTCAGGACCTGTGGTCTGTGCCTTTCTGTTTCTATGTCACGTTTCCCTCTCACCCCATAACAGCCCAGGAGGACATTAAAGATCCTGTTTGCACCACAAACAAGGTGAGGCAGCCAGAGCAGGAGCTTTGCCTGTGTGTGCTGCTCTCCTGCCTGCGTGGTGGCTGCCTCTCTGGTCTCTCCTAGGGAGGTGTTCTCCAGCAGAAGAGGTGTCCTCCAGCAGTATTTGGTGGAGCACGTTTGCGTTTCTGGGCAGCACTGTGCCTCCCACCCATGGAAGAGCTTCCTCAAGACCCAGCTTCCCAACAGGTGCCCCTCTGCAAAGTGCTGCAGGGTGAATGCTGCCATCTAAGCTCCAACTCTTGCCCTTCTTGAAAAGGGAAAGGGTCTGTTCCCTCACCCATACAGTTCTTGTTAAATCACCTGCACAAAATGGGTCCTGTTCAGTGCTTGTACCAACCTTCTTGACAGGGAAGCTCTTGAGGTTTCATGCTTGAGGACTTGAGGTTGCAGGCATTGTGGTAGTAGCTGGAGCAACATGATAAATATGTGTGCTCTGCTGAAATAATGCTGAGGTACAAGTTACTGAACTTGACTGGTTGACCACATACCAAACAAATTTGTGGATAGGTACCCTCTTCCATTTCTGGATTTGTACAGCCCTTCACTCGGTGGGAAGCCTGGGACTCTTGAAATACTGAGAATTGTATGAAGATTAAAAAGAACACATTCATGATGTGAACATCTTTTGGGAACAGTTAATGACATGCCCAGCCACCAAAGCCATTGCTGAGAACTGGCAAACCCAGAACTTCATCTTAATCCCAGCACCTTGTATCTTGCAGCCACTCCCTCTGGTGATTTAAAAAGGTGTATCTTAATTCTTGGCCTTCACCGGAAAGGAATGCAGCGCGATCGCAATTTTGGTGTGGTATAATTACCCTGCCTTTCTTGCCCCATTACCACTGACATTGCTCTCCTCACGCCTGGGTTTACAGGATGACTTGTACAACCTCTTCTGGTTTGTTTTGCTTTTTTTTTAATGACGTTGGTGAGAAGTTGGGAGGTGTTTGCTGGTTTCGTGGAAGCTTCCTTTGGTTTCTGGGTGGCAAGGCACCGAAGTCCTGGTTTTTGTAAGGCTGAGAAAAAGCTGAGTAATATGATAAAGAAGAATGTCTGGGAATAAATTTGATTCAGTGGTTGGAGCCAAGTGTCTAATAGTTCAGAGGGATTCCTCCTCCGTTTCAGAATTACTGCAGTAAAACAACTGCAGTGCTGATAATTATTTGGGTTGGGTGGTTTTCCTGACCTTTGCAGCTCTGCTACTGCAAATCCTGGGGCAGAGGTCTGGGAGACCAAACCCAGCCTTCAAGAATGCCCAGCCTGTGCTGGGCAGGTGATCAAGGCAGGGCTTGAGAGAGGCTAGTCCTGACGATGTGTTGCGAGGGGCTGGAGAGCAGGGTGGGAAATGTCCTACTTGCCCTCTTGCTGCGTGGCTTCAAAGTGTCTCGAGGATGGGTTCCCCTGGCACCACGTGCCGAGTCTAAAGTGTGGGGTGCCATGTACCTGTGGAAACATTCATGAACCTGCCCTCCCACGTTCACCCGTGGGAAAGACAAGTGACAGTTATGGGTACGGACGGTGCGGGGAGGGTGTTTAGTGTGTACACAGTGCTTCACAGGTTAGCACTGCCACATCTTCGTGGGCAGAGGAGGGAATCCAGGGCTAGGAGCTGCACCACCCTCTTGACATTTATTTGATGTGGCTTCCTTGCTGCTTGTTGCCCCCTGAATTATTCCAGTCTGAGTCTTGCCCTTAGGGCTTCAGGCTGTAGGTGCATGTGAATCCAGTGAAGTCACTTTTCTGGGATTCTTGGTAACAAAGATGTGTAAACTGGTGTGTAAGGAGATGGTCCTGGTGAGCGACTCATTGGGTCAGTGTGGAGCACGAGCGTATCAGAAATATTTGTCTTGCAGGCTGTTTGCTGGAGTCTGCACCAGGAACCGAGGGTTTGTACATAAAGGCATGTCAGATAAGGCACTAGTTGCTGGTTGGAGGCTGTTCACATTCAGGATGTCTCAGGCTCTTCCAGTCCCTTCCATGGAAAATTGATGCCCAAAGGCATGGGGCAGGTAAAGGTAATACCTGCACGGCTGTGGCAGGAGCTGCAGGCATCTGCAGGAGACAGACTCTGTTTTTATGACTTGGAGGCTGGTCTTTCTGGACGTGTCCTGTCTGGGGCTATTTGAATATTATCATTCTCATATCTCAACAATTGTGTCATGAATCTCATGGAGTTATCTTTTTTTTTTTTTTTTGCCCCCCTTCAGCTTAGGTTTGGAGGTCATTGTCCTTCTGCAAGTACCTGATTTTATTTCGTTCATGCATTTATTTTTTTCTAAAGAGTTAATTTCCGACCTTTTATTAAAGTGGCAAATTCTTGTCATTTGAGAATGTGGCTATTTCCCAAAGAACTGAAACTGAGTGGCAAATAAAACCAACTATTTACATACATATATAGATTTATTTTTATTTAATATTGTGATTTTCAGGCCAACCTCCTGAATTTAAAGACGGGGACTTATGACCATGAGGCCTCCTGCACCTATATACATCTACCAGAGGATGTGGAATAAGACTGCAAAACAGGTCTCATAAGCAGCATGTTGGAAAGTCTCCCCATGTACATTTAAAATTACTAGTGACTGCTGTTTATCCTCTTCATCCTTGCACCCTAACAAGGGGTGGCCTTCCCACTTGGGAAACAGAAAAGATGCACTTGTAATAGTCCATGCAGTGTCCCAGGGAGACCTGCACACGGAGGATGGGATTGACTGGTGGTGCTCCAGGCATCGGCACAGGGAATCCAGGGAAGGCCACACACAGCCCTGATGAGGCACAGTGCTTTAGGGACCTCTCTGCACAGCTATGGACTGGAAACCTTGGCCACTGCTGCCCAGTTAAAATGCTGACAGGGAGCTGAAGTCCATGGCTGCTGAACGCCATCACACAGGGCTGAGCACAGACAGAACAATGGAACGGCTCAACGTGCCGTTCCTGTGGCCAAAAGGACTCGTGGTATATTCACATCTCAAGACCTCTATTGCTGCCTTGGAAAACTTTGCTGTCCTGCAGCAGGAAGGGCTGCAGCTCTGCAGAGCTGCCAGTGAGACAGTGCTTCTGGAGCTGCAGGAGGCCCTGGACCACAGTGAAGAGATTGAACGGGGAAGGCAGCCTGTGCTCCTGCTGTTGGAAGGTGCTCCACTCTTGAAGGTGAGCGCCTCTGGTCTGCTGCTGGAGGAGCTCTTGGATGGCCTGCTGTCTTCTGGAGACCTCAGCCTTANAGTGAGACAGTGCTTCTGGAGCTGCAGGAGGCCCTGGACCACAGTGAAGAGATTGAGCGAGGAAGGCAGCCTGTGCTCCTGCTGTTGGAAGGTGCTCCACTCTTGAAGGTGAGCGCCTCTGGTCTGCTGCTGGAGGAGCTCTTGGATGGCCTGCTGTGTTCAAAGGCTCATTTAGAGACCTGAGCCTTACAGGACTTCCACCGAAGCGTCCCCTCCTAGCTCCTTGTCAGCAGCCTTTATGAGGACTGGATGGTCACCATGCAGAGGACCAGCAAGGAGGAGAAGAAGGAAGAGCTGGAAGCATTATTGTGGGCAGCAGCCTGCCAGTTGAGCAGGGCCCCTGACTGCTGGCTGAGAGCATCCAGAGAGCTGTGCAACACAGCAAGCTGCTGGCTGTCACCTGCCTTGGGCAAGGCTGGGGGACAGCTGAGCAGCATCTGTGTCATGAACCTCATGTATCTTTAGCCTCAGGGTGGCTGAAAAGTTGCCCTTGGCTAACTTGGTCCTCTTCCTGAAGCAGCTGCTTTCCCTCCTGTGGCACATCTGCCACAATGCAGGTACCAGCACGATGAGCCCCAGCAACTTGGCCATCTGCGTTGGGCCAGACCTGCTGAGCCTACTCATGAGGACCTGCTCCCACTCGAGGCCATGCTGGATGAGACTGAGAAGGTATACTGTGTCAACCTGCTGGCTGCAGCCTTCCTGGCCCATCAGAGCTTGGCTGCTCAGGTCCCTGACTGCCTCCTGCCTTGAGCAAGGGTCAGGAACAGGAAAGGCTGTTTGTTCGGCCCATTTTCAGGCAGTTGGCTTGAGAGAAAGGCTTTGATGTGTGCAGGTGTTCCTGGTGGAGCATCACTTCTGGTGGGGCTGGGCATTCAGTGTTGTCCCCTGGCTTGTTTTTGGCCACTGCCTCTTAGGGCACGAGCGCTTTGCTCAGCAAGCTGGTGAAGGGTCTGGAGCACAAGTCCTATGAGGAACAGCTGAGGGAGGTCTGGGGCTTTAGAGTCTGGAGAAAAGGAGGTTGAGGGGAGACCTTATCACTCTCTACAAGTACCTGCAAGGAGGGTGCAGAGAGGTGGGGTCTGTCTCTTCTCTCGGGTAACAACTGATAGGAGGAGAGGAAATGGTTACACACTGCCCCAGGGGAGATTGAGGTTGGACATCAGGAAGATTTTCCGTCCTGAAAGGGTTGTCAGGCATTGGAACAGGCTGCCTAGGGCAGTGGTGGAGTCCCCATCCCTGGAGGGACTGGAAAGGCCAATAGATGAGGTGCTGAAGGACATGGTCTAGAGGTGGACTAGGCAGGGTCAGGCTGTGGTTGGACTCCATAATCTTGATGGTCTCTTCCAACCCAAGTGATTCTGTGATTCTAAGATAAGCTGAAGAAGTCTGCAGACAAAGCTCATGAGGGCTGATCACAGAAGTGGTGCAGGGCTTTGGGTGGGTTTGGCTTGCACTTCCCAGAAGTCACTTCACTGAATGTGCTTTTTCTTTCAAGATCCACCTTTGGAAGAGCAAAGTGTCCTTGAAGTCACAGCAGGGCCCAAGCATCAGACAGCAGCCTTGCCATGTGTACTCAGAGAAGCCGGGGGAGACAACCACTGTGGAGTCTGAGACAGGAAAGGTATGGCAGGACTCCAAAGGCTGTGACAACTTGTCTGGTGTGGGAGAGGAATTTCTGATGAGGGCAAGTGGTTAAGTGGTTGCTGTGTCCCTGCCTGGCAGCAGAGCCACCACGTGTTTGGGTCATTCCTCTGGCGCCCGGGATGAGGCATAGGAACAAAAACTTGATTCTTGGGTGCACAGGGCATGTGCTTAATCAACCCAAATGCTCACAAAACACCTCAAGAAAGACAGCAGGAGCAGCTAACCACCACAGAGGGATTCTGCTCAGGTTCTCATCTTAGTGCATCAGGATTAGAGTCAGCATCTCAGTCCTAAATATCTGCAGGTACAGCACAAGACCAAAACCAGCCCTGCACCCTCCAGCAGTGGCTTCGAAGACCCCAGTTCAGTCAGCACATCTGCACAGGCAGGGAGCGAGGCCATTCCTGAGAAGAAAACCAGATGGAAACTGCACTGGGTGGCTGATCAAGCCATGGTCTCGTGACCAGCACACATTGTTTTCAGGTGCTGTGCTCTCACTGAGGACTCACTGCAGTCTGAACTTGTCTTCCCATCTGGATCATACGAGGTGTCTTCTATTAGTGACGCTGCTCGGACAGGTCAGCAGTTTGGAGAGGAAGAGTTGGTTTGGAAGCACGTTTCGTACATGACTTAGAAATGGAAGAGAACAGGAGTATTGCAGCAGTGAACTGTGGGGCAGACAACCACCTTCTGCCCTGTAGTTCCTAAGCATCGCGCTTGGCCACCCATTGTGTCAAAACTGCGCTCTCTCCCGTAGTTCTTTTCAAAAGAGAAGGCTGATCCCTGTTGTTGTTTGTTGGGGTTTTGTCAGGACGGTTCATTGATTTCAAGTTTTAATAATGGAGATGAATAAACAACAGAAAAAACAGCCCAACACGACAGTGTACATCCTGGCAGTGAGAACGCGCATGTGTCCCACAGCACGCTTCGTCTGTGGACATCAAAGTGTCTCGCAGAGGTCATAATCCTCATTTCAAAGATGAGGAAGCAGGAGTGCTGAGAGGGAAAGTGGCTTAGCAGGTCAGTGGCAAAGCGGGGCGGGAATCTCCTGAGCCTGTACTGCCGGAGGGGATGAGGGAGCAGAGGAGAATAAACTAGTCCTCACTTGATCAGAACAGCCCAGGTCCCAAGTGCAGTGAAGGGACAGGGGCACTGCAGGGAGAGCAGCGACTCATGGAGCCCGTGAAGCCTGGTTTCCTCCAGCTTTGTGTCTAAAGGGTAGTCTGGGGGTTGTCTGATGTTGGCCTTTGATGTGTCACAGGGGGGCCACTGTGACACTAAAGACACCGGTAGAATCTGTCTCCCCAGCTTTGTAGTCTATTTTCCCAAAACCTTTGTGTACTTGTGATTTTTTGAGCCTTTTTGTCAAGTGTGATCACTGTGAGCCGGTGGAGTCACAAAGAACACGTCCTTTGTGCACACACAGACACGTCCGTCTTGCCGTTGCAATATAGGGGACACCTCATCCTATAGAACTATGCAGCCAGCATTTTAATATTCTAGATCTGTTGTTTAGAACTCAGAGTTCCAAAAGTGGATAAAGAGTGGTACAGCAACGATAACAATGTTGATTCAGCGGCTGCTATTGCTTAGTATTAAGGGAAAATGCTTCCCAGGCTGAGACACAAAATTGGACTTTCAGCTCTGTAGCTCCATCTTCTCTGGGCCCTGAGAGACTCACCATGGAGTGAGACTCATCCAGGTTATTCATGATGATTGAGTGAGAAGGCTTTTTTTATAGCTGCAGCCATGCAGTCTCAGGTCATGGTCCTGTGTTATCTCATTACCTAGAGAGGGAGAGGTTGAATGGGAATTTTAGTGTGAAATTCTGAAGTAGCCATTTTCAAGGTTTTTTGAACTCTGAAAATACTTGGGAGGGCTATTCAGCCTCCTTGATGGTAAATTGAAGCCTACTTATAGTAGGTTGGTTTTCTTAGCTTTAATGGACCCATTAAAGGTAGGCCATGGGTACCACAGGTCTGTTGGCCAAAAGTCGGAAACAATAGCTCTGAAGAACACCTCTGACATTTTAGGAGTGCTTCCATGGCTCAGGAGAGAACGTCTTTCTCCTTGGGGATTGGAACACAGCCACTTGTAGAGTCTATAGAGTTTTATGGTATGGTGTGGTCACGAGTTAATCTGAGATCTTAGAGTGTTTTTCACAAAGGGATTTGCCTCTGAAAGGTAGATACAGTTTGGGGGGATTCTCACTCTCTACTCCTATTGCTGGAAGCAGAAAAATCAATTGGATCCAGCACCCAAGACCCTGCTTGGGTTGTGTGTGTGAACAGGTCTGTCCAGGCTCAGCCCTTGTGCCTACCTGTGTGCAGGGTGCTGGGGCATCCTGTCCTTGGGAGCTCATGGCTCAGGGAGCAGAGCACCTACCTTTGTCACAAGCTTCTGTGCTACACAAGTGGTAGTTTCTGGTGATGGGAGCTGCTTTGGCATGGCTTGCAGTGTAACCTTCTCATCTGCAGCGTGTCCCTGCCTGTTTTCTCCAGCGAGAGGTACGAAAGGTGGGTAGTAGGGATAAGTCATGTCGCTTTGACGTTCACCCTCTTTAACCTTCAGCTCTTTTTTCTTGATGAAGACCATGTTACCCAACAATTAAAAAGACACAGCGTTGCTCTTAGCCCACAGGAGGGTTGTGAGAGTTTTAATAATAAACTCTTCTAGATCATCAAGTGAAATGTGCCATATAAATGCAGATGAATGCTGCTGGAAAGCCTGCAGGTTCTTTGCCTTGAGTGACTCTTCTGTGGTGTCTGCCAGCAGACCCGAATACATTTGCCACTCAGATTACTCATCTCAGATGTAATATATCAACTGAACAGACTTTTGTTCTTTGTGTTTTAAATATTATAGTACATTGTATCATGCAGCCTGTGATAATACTGTTTAGCATCTCTGTTATTAGAGCATGTCTTCATACTTTTGTTGTCCCAGGTACCAGAGGCACTGTTTATGAGCAGACCTCAAAGACCTAGTAGTATTTCAGTTTTTCAGATAGGAAAACCACAGCCCATTTTCCAAGCAAAAACTCTCAGCCAGTGATGTAGAAACTGGGTCTCCTACTTCTCACATGCTTTCTCTTCAAACACTGAGTAACTATGCTTTCACAAGCACTGAACACTATAAATTACAGGACCTCAGCACGCTTGTAAGTGAAAGTTAGTTTGCTGAACAGAATTTTTCTCCCCTCCACATGCTGCGAGTGATGCTTCCGCTGGGATCTGCAGTGTGTGGGATCCCCACGTGTCTGGTTACTTTGGTGAGATGATTTGCCTGGAGAGGGAAGCCCTCACCTGTTAGCAATGGCTCCTATTCTACTCATTGGATATTGAATGTTTTATGACCCCGAGTGCTTCACTAATATCCTCTTCTTAATAATGATCCTTTTCACTAGTTACCAGTGTTTTACTTGGGTTGGAAAGGCTTTGTGGGCTGTTATTCAAAAAGAGTTATTTTGACAACATACTCAAATGGTGGTAGAAAAGGATTACCTGAAGATCCCTCTTCCAAACCTGCCAGGACAATATCCTGGGCTAGGTGGTTGTGGTTTTCCATTTTTTTCTGTTTCATGAACCTAACGTTCCTTGCTGACTAGTGGTCTGATACCAAGATGAGCCAAGAAATGTTTCCGTCCCTCCAGCCAATATAGGTGATTTGAAAGCAGGTGCTGGCTTGATCTCTGTTTGAAGATAGCAGTGGCTTGATCTCTGTTGTTTGAAGGTGGCAATTCCATGTCTACCTTGCCTTTGGTTACTGTCCTGGCCTCTTTCATTGAGACATCAAACTTTGGTGTGGTAATATGAGAGGTAAAGCAAGAAACAATCCCTTTTTTCTTTTTTTTTTGGGGGGGTGGGGGGAGGGCTCACATACCAGTGAGATTCAAGGAGGCAAGGGACCCATTTCTTTACCTTATTGGCCATTTTAGGTGTTAACTGCAATTGTATATCAATTATGGCACCTCATATTGGAGGTTTGGGCATTTCACTGCTGGAGCCAGGCACCTGGAAGGGCGGTGTGGGAGTTGCTGCTGCCATACCTAAACTCTTTGTCAGTCTGGGGCCACAACACCCAAGGTGAGTAATTGTTATTGATGGAGAAGCTGCCTTGTTTGTCCACTGAATAAATAAAGCAGTTTTTCCAGCTGTTTTCTCCTCTGAGTCTCTCCAGGCTCCTTCCAACTTCCCCACATCAATCCCTTTTCCTAATCTTCCCATCTTTTCTCTGAGGCTTCCTTCTGCAGTTTCAGCTCTGGCGGGCAATTCCCAGGCCTTCCCACCAGAAGCGGGTTTTCCAAGGGCAACCCAAATACCCTGTACAACCCTTTTCCCAAAACCATCTGTGTTGAAAAAGTGATGTTTTTGCCTCGTGTTGCAATGATTGTGTTTAATTGTTACCTCAATATCAAGGTCACCAGCCACTCCTCCTAACGAAGCGCTATGCCTTTTAAATGAGCGGTGCTGGAGGGCAAGGACATTTACTGACCAAACCACCTACAGAAGAGCTGATCTTTCCACTTGCTCTTCCAAGCCAAGTTTCCCATATTTTCCCAGGACTTGTGACCTAAATAGCAAGTTAGTGTCCTGCTCGGGTGGCTGCTCCTGAGGTGCCCGTGATTCCTGTTCCTTGTTTCAGTAACGGTGGTGTTTTCAGCGTCCTTATGGAAAACACTTCGGACAACCCATTGGGGCTTTCCAAAAGCAGAAAGGCAGCACAGTGGGACCCACCAAAACCTGTTTCCAAAGTAGAGCACCAGTTAAATGGACAGAGCCTGCGGATGCTCTGAGTCGATATATAATAACAATGATGCTGTACGATGCTTTTATTCCATCAGAGTGGCTCTATCACATTGATTTGTGGCAGGAAATAGCTGGGGAGCTTTTTTTATGTGTAAATCTGCTTCCTAACCTGGCAGACTTCACAGCACTAAAGTGTCAGAAAGATATTGGTGCTTGTTTCTTCCACGTGTGCCGACAGGGATGCGTATCTGGTCCTCTTTGCTGACAGCACAGCTCCTTCAGAAGTGCCTTCTGAGGAAGAGCTCTACTCAGGGAGTAACTGACAATTTCATGTTGTTCAAACACTGAAGTCTTGGCATAGCAGAGGTATGACTGGTTATTCCCTCATAAAATAATGCGTGTGTTTGCATGGTTCTGGGAGTCAGGGTAAATTATGCCAGCAAGAACATGTTTTTTGTTTCTATGTTGGAAAGCCGGTACTGCAGTTGAATATAATAAAATCAGCCTTTTTCTTTTTTTTCCTTTCCACTCGCAGGCCACCCAATTGAAATGTATCCTCGCCGTCACCGTATCGACAAGGGCAGCTGTAAGGGGTCAATCGAGTTGATGTCAGACTCATCTCACGGCCGTCAGCTGTCCAACCCCAGCACCAGCAGCTTGATACTGGAGACTCTCCATAGAAAGGATTGTAGGGTGGGATGAATGGTGGTCTGGAATAATCAGTTCCTATCAGCTGGGACCTAAAGGAACACTTTAGATCTGTCACTGAGAGCGAAACCAGCCAGTTTCAGGTAGATAAATCCTGCATTTGACCCCCGAGACCGTGAGTAGGTCTCCAGACTGCCAACCTCACCTCCCACTCACCTGGGCACAGTGCCCACTGCAGGTATACGGCACCAGTCCCTGCTCAGCCTGTCTTAATTAAAACCAGCTTTATTATCTGATAGGTACTGACAGAATAAAACCTGCGACAGAGAAGGCTTCTGCCTGGAGGATGTTTACCTGTAAACAGATGGCAAGCAGAAAACACGGCAGAAGAGCTCTGCTTTGGAAGGGTTGTGATGCCCTTCCCCTTCGCTCCTGGTTGGTGCGGGCTCCAGATACAGAAGAGTTCTTCAGGGCTGGGGGAAGAATGTGAAAAGGACCCATCTGATTACTGTTCACCAGTGGGGGTTTTATTTTGGCCTGTCCCTCACCCTCCATGTGTAGCACTGCACCCATACGCCACGAGGGAGAGCAGGGAGCTGTTACACCCGCACGGGCAGCGGGAAGGGTGGGGGACCGCACGTACTCGGCTTCATTTCACAGACTCCAAAACAGATTTCGCCAGCTGACCTCATGACTTGTACAAGGTTGGCGGTGATGTCGGCGGCAGAGGTGGCAATTAAACCCCCGGCATTCCAGCCGGAGGCACAGTCGTGTCCTGCTTCATCTGAGGCAGGGCTGGTCTGACACAGCACAAGCCCTACGTAACCAAGGCAGATCTCCATTTTTGCAGAGCAAGAGTTTCACAGAACTACATATATGGGATTTTTGGACGTTTATAAGCTGGAAAATGAGCGTACTTCTTTCCCTTGGTCTCACACACGTGAGGCAACGAGGGCTCCTCCAGCTACCCAAGGCTTTCTCTGCGTCTGTTTTGTAGTGGGGTAGCAGAGGTTTGGGCTGGCATGAGACACTTTGTCTTATTGCTCATCTGCCACCGCAGTGTTTGTGTTTCAGAAGCGGTTTGGCACATTGCCCTGCTGTCCACCAACAATTTCAGTAGCAGCTTCTCAGGTTGAAATGCTTCTGTTGCATTAGTCCCTCTCTGCTATTGCACAAGTGTTTCCTTTTTCCCCTTCCTCTGTTTTGGGCATATCACAAGGTGTGAACTCTTTTCAAAGATTCTTTACTCTTTTATTAGTTATTAGGTGAAAAACTTAGTGTGAAAGACTTGGTGTGTTTCTGGCTTATTATTCTTATTATTCTAAAACCTCCTTTCCACTCGCAGGTAAAACTGATGGGGATTTTCTATCACCACCCAAATAACACTTAAACCTGTGGGATAATTAAGGTCAAATACTTTAATTCATTGGTTCCTTTTTCAGGTAAAACTATTCATTCAACCGGAGCAAGGATTATAGATGACTCCCAGTGAGTTCATCAGCTGTAAATCGAGGGTGTAAAGTAAAATAAACACATCATAAAACTTCTGCCCTGTTCCTTCCCACCTGTTCTTTGGACCAGTCATTATTTTGGAAAGCTTATTATTTCAAGACTTTAAAATAATTGACTAGACATGAGGAACAAGTATGATATGCACACAGAGGAGACTGAAGTCTTCATGCAATGCAGGGGTGGGAAGGGAAAGGTGTTGGCATCCTTGGTGAGGCATGGAGTGACCTGGAGAGTGGCACACTGTGGGGTGGGTGCATGCAGGGTTTGGGGGCACTGTCCAAGTTGAAAGTGCTTCTGCAGATGCTTGCCTGTAATTATGTATTTAAACCCAGATCTGAAGCGGTTAAATTCCTGCTCAAATGCAAAGCTAGTGTCACCTAGACATGTTCTTCTGGGCTTTGCTGAGTCAAAGCCTGCACACTTGAGGTGGGTTCTGGCAAGAGATTTTTTGGGCCATTGGCTTATGCTGATTGAGGCCAGCAGGTCAGGGCTGGAGCATTTTGTAGAACCTCAGCTACGAATGTCAGAGTCTGTTGGTGCAGTTTCAAATTAACATCTTTAATCATATTATCTCAAGCCTTTTATCTTCACATTTTCTTGGCTGTTTGTTTGTTTTCTTTACATTTGTTTACATATACCAAACTGAAAGTTTTTCTGGAAATGCCGGTATGGCTTTTAACTGTAGGAATGATTCACCAAGAATAATTAATTCAAAGATCTTGGCATCTCTTTTCCTTGTAATCTGGTCCTGGATATTCTGTGATTTTCTTGGAAGGTTTTTTCCCCTGAATGTGCATGTTTACACTCACACCCACACAGGCTCACACACATTTGCAAATGCAGACACTTCCCTCTTCTTTTGGAGCTTTTATGTTCTGGAAGCAGCACATCTGACTTGTACAATTAAACCTTTCACAGATTCACAGGATGGCAGAGGTTTGATGGGATGTCTGGAGATCATCTGGTCCAACCCCCTGCTAAAGCAGGGTCACCTACAGCAAGTCGCACAGGATCACATCCAGGTGGGTTTGAATGTCTCCAGAGAAAGAGACCCCACAGCCTCTCTGGGCAGCCTGTCCCACAGCTCCATCTCTTCTTCTGTAGAGAAGTTTTTCCTCACATTGAGATGGAACTTCCCATGTTCCAGTTTGTGCCTGTCACCTCTAGTTGTGTCCCTGGGCACCACTGAGAAGAGTCTGGCCTCATGCTGTTGACATCCACCCTTCGGGAATTTGTATGCTTTGATCACATCCTTCTCAGTCTCCTCCAGACTAAACAGTCCTATCTCTTTCAGCCTTTCCTCACATGAGAGATGCTCCAGACCCCTCACCATCCTCCCAGCCCTCTGCTGGACTGTCTCCAGTAGTTCCCTGTCTTTCTTGAACCGGTGNTCTCCAGTAGTTCCCTGTCTTTCTTGAACCGGTGAGACCAGAACTGGACGCAACACTC
>VXBZ01001716.1:0-22843 GCA_013399135.1 Heliornis fulica | reverse complement strand
TAAAAAAATATCTAAATTTATGAAGATTGCAATGTTTTCTCCTCATCCCCTAGCAACCTTGTTTTCTATAAATATTCTGTTGATTCATTGTGAATAGGACTTTCTAAAATGTAGACCTGTTAAAACCCCCAGAGTATGAAAAACAAGTTGTTTTGTTTTTCTTTTTTTTCTTCTGTACTGTTTCTGCCTGGATGATCTGTTTTTCGAAATTCACATAAAGTCTTACCTAAAGTGCATCTTGATTAAGAAGTCTCCAGAAGCATTTACTTTGTTGTTTGGCTGTGACTTTTAAGCACCTTTGGACCTTATAACTTTGCTGATTCCCGCTGGGGAAATTTTGACCCCGCGCTACGTTTTTTTTTTATCATAAAAGACTAGAATTTTATAGCAGAACCACTACCACCCTGTTTATCCAGGACAAGCATGTGTGGTGAAGTCAGATGGACAGAATATTTATTTAAAGCTCCTGTCCTCCCTTCATGGCTCTTGGAGAGTATAGGTGTCGCACAGTAGGATTTAAAGCATCAGATTTGCTGAATAGTGAGATGTATTGCACTGCTACACTTTGTTATGTGGATATACAGAACTAGTAAAAAAAGGAAAATAATGAGATTGAAGAGCCTTGTAATCCCCTGTTCAAGCCTCTGTAGTCCCCTAAACCTCAGCCTTGAGTTTTGCGATGCTCTTCTGAGAGTTCAAAAGCTATATACTTCAAGCTTCCAAAGGCATGTGCTTTTTCTTTAAGAGACATAATTAGGGTTCATTCAGCTCTTTAAAAATGAGACTGGAGGAAATCAATGATATACCTTTGTTCATGCAGTGACTTAATTGCTCAGGGTATGAGCCAAGGAATATCAGTCCAGGTAAATTCCATTTTATGTCTCTTGTTGCACAAATTTTGCGAGTTATGAGGCAGAAGATATCAATGTCCTTAACTCTAAAGATCTAAAATACATTTGAAAATGGAAATGAATTAAAGGGTCCTGGATAATATCATTTATTGCCATCATATGGAAGGGAAAAAAAACGGTCATGGAGATGGGCTTAAACATTTGTATTCTTTTCTCATTGTCTCTACTTTCTGTCGATTTTTGCCTAAAATAGTTTTTTGTTACACTTTTGCTCGTCATACTAAGCTGACTAAGTAGTTTTAATCAATCCTAATAAATAGCATAATATAAATAACATGAAGTTATGCTCTATGGGAGAATGGTAATAGTTGTGCTCTATTAGTGCAGTGCAGCAATCGTGATTCCCGAACGAAGATATCTCACTTGTCCTGTCACTCAAGAGATAGTGGACTCTTGGAAATGAAGAGATACAACATCATCTCTGTTTAAGTTGAATCCCACAGAACATAATTGATTAACATTTATGATAGTTTATCAATGAAATAGATATTTCCTATTTAAAATTTCTCCTAGTTGAAATATTTTTACAAGAATTTTGAAAATTATGTCTATCTGACTTTTGGATTTTAGCAGCACCCAAGCATCTAATGAAATGGTGTAACCAGAGCTTGATGTACATATAAAATTTTATGATTTTTTTTTTTAATACATTATCAACCATTCCTCATAACTAGAGATCAACTTTTTGTCTTCCCCTTGCTAAGACAGTAGAGTTACTTTGAGGGTAAAGGCAGCTATTTAGAGATGGGTTTGGAAGTGTGTGCTGCATGAACATCCTAAATCTCTCATAAGTTCAGATGCTCAGAAAGAAATTAAAAAACCCCGAATTTCTTCTATAAAGCATTTTAAAGCAGCTGAATAATTTCAAGACTTGTTATAAATACTAAACTAGAGAAATGAAGGGATAGGTGGCAGGATATTAAGTTAAGGACCAACACCTGTAATTAAGAGTGACACGTGGTGCTTCCTTCCTTCTAGAGTGCCTTTGTGCTACAGTAGATACATTCAGTATCATTAATGATGTCAAAACTAAGCAAATGCCTTTGACTGAGGGGATTAATCCAATAAAATTTGCCTTAGTTATTTGCATTGGAATGGTCTGCATATAGATGAAGACTTTTATAGCTGAAATGTGGTAGGGTTTTTGTGTTTATTCTATCCTGTAAGATAGTATTTCCTATGGACAATTGAGCTGTATGAAAAAGCTGTATGTTTTATAGAATTTTTCTATTCTTCTTCTGTGTTATGTAGGAGCCTTGAATTCCTGACAACACACACAGTTTACAACATACAGTTTACTCTCAGCTGCTTGCAAATCATGCTGAGATATCCAGCCAAGATAATATCAAACCACAGTTAACAGTGGATGATGCATTAAAAATAAATGTACTGTAAATAATCAAATCCTAAAGAAAAAACATCTAATACAGCTGTCCAGTCTGCTTGAAATATGTACTCAGTAGAACAATCAGTTTAAGGGAATTTAAAATCAACTCTTAAAATTAATAAATACCGACAGAACAGAATTTCCTGCAGGCAGAAAGGCAGGTAGCAGCACTGCCTGGAACAGGAGGGCTGCATCAGATGGGTCTCTTCATACATCTACAATCCTTATGTGAAGTTTTGTACTCCTTTTTCTTTCTTGTACAGTAAATATATATGCTGTGAATATTGCTTTTTTGAAGCATACTGCACTCTTGTCAGAGATCCATTTAGAAGGGTACAAGAATTGCACCTCAGCTGAACACTACATAGGAACTTTCTCTTTTCAATGAGTGTGTCTATTCTGAATTATTAAACAGAAATGTGAACGTATAAATCAGCTGTAAGGTAGAGCTATGATCTCAGTGGAAAGGAGGGACCGCAGTGAAGAACATGGCTGCATTGAACATTGTGTCCAACAATATTAAAAAATAAAGTGAATACAAGTAATCGGATATCTTTGAATAATTTCTTTTGAAGGAGATATAACATGTCATAAAGAAGTAGTGTTAGGGCTGCTAAAAAGTACTAGTAAGGGCAAGAAAAGAAGAAGAGTTTTAGCCTTTGTGGATTATTTAAATATAGGTGAGTCAAAGAATAGGGGCAAGCCCCAGTAACAATGAAGTTTTGTGGCTTTTTTATGTAGCTGTAGATTCTGCTTTCTGAATATTGCAAGAGTGTCTGCGTAGTGTTAAGTCAATAGTGTGTGAGAAACACTGTGAAGACAAACTTCTAAGTGGAATTTGATCAGTGTGTGATGTGACTGAAGAAATGTGAAAGCTTTAATAATGTCCTAGTCTGGAAAAAAATGTGGTGGTCACTTCATGGTAGCTTAATTTTCAATGTAAACCACAAAAGAGAGTAGCCTCCACTTTCCTCATATTTGTACCGTGAAGTTAGCTTCCAGTGCCAAAGTGCAGGTATCCATGAAGAAAGGAAAAACTGTTCAGCTTCTGAAGAATGGAAAAGTGTGACATAAGAGAGATTTCTTGTGATTCTCTGTGTAGACAGGTTCTAAAAGGACCTGCTATTGCTCAGTGTAATACATTTAAAAACCCTGTAAAAGAGAGCGGTGTAGGAGAGAGAGACCTGGGGGTCCTTGTGGACAGCAGAATGACCATGAGCCAGCAGTGCGCCCTTGTGGCCTAGAAGGCCAATGGCATCTTGGGGTGTATTAGAAGGGGGATGGCTAGTAGGTCATTAGAGGTCCTTCTGCCTCCCTACTCTATCGTGTCCAGTTCTGGGCCCCTCAGTTCCAGAAGGGCATACAACTCCTTGAGAGAGTCTAGTGCAGGGCCACCAAGATGATGGAGTGGAAAATTTTCCTTATGAGGACAGGCTGAGGGAGCTGGGTCTCTTTAGCTTGCAGAAGAGGAGACTGAGGGGTGATCTCGTTAATGTTTATAAATATGTAAAGGATGAGTGTCAGGAGGATGAATCCAGGCTCTTCTCAGTGATAGCAAATGATAGAACAAGGGGAAATGGTTTCAAAGTGGAACATAGAAAGTTCCATCTTAATATAAGGAGGAACTTTTTCACTGTGAGGGTGACAGATCACTGGGACAGGCTACCCAGAGAGGTTGTGGAGTGTCCTTCTCTGGAGACATTCAAGACCAATCGGGGCATATTCCCCTGAGATCTAATCTAGGTGATCCTGCTCAGGCAGGGGTGTGGACTGAGTAATCTTTAGAGGTCTCTTCCAGCTCCTAATATTCTGTGATTCTGTGATTCTGTGGTTTGGAATATCCATTTTTTATGGATATTCCCTTCATGGCAGGAATCAAAGTTGATTGGATTTCTACAGATAAATATATAAAACACTTTATTATGCCTCATAATTATTATTTTTAGAACAGACAGATAATTATCCGGTACATAAAGATGAACGTAGAAATGAGAAGAAAAATCTTTCTGTTGTTCTGTCTGCTTTATCATCATACTGTACCTGCATGATATCTGGCAATGTCCGTAGTGCACCTTGTAAACGCATAGTAGGCTGAATTGTGTTTGTAGTGTGGCACAGAAGCAAGATGGCATAGGAAGGTCTCTGATAGGCACGGTGTTTCAGGAGTGTATGCTGCCCTCAGCATTGTATCTAAGGAGAAAATATCAGGGTAGGTCTAGTAAATGTGAGAAAACTTCATGAAATTCTTGTGGAAGTCACGGCAGTGGATGCTAGGCGAGTGTTACCATTGCTGCAGTGTTAGATGCAACGTGGCCTTGCCAAAATGTTTGCTATCTCCCAGTGTTCATAAAACAAGTTGTGAGTGAATGGTGGAGGGGTCAGGTCAGTTTCCTGAAGTCAGCTTGGGACCGCTTCTGGAAGATCTATAGTCCTGTGAGGTTTTGAAAGGGCGGTTTAATGAAAGGCAGAGGACAGGCTATCCCAGCAGCAAATTGCAGGTTAAAGACAAAGGTTTGGTGACAGAACTAGAGGAAATGGCCTCAAGTTGCGTCAGGGAAAATTTAGCTTAGATATTAGGAAGAACTTGTTACTGAGTCATCAAACATTGGAACAGTCTACCCAGGGAGGTGGTTGAGTCCCCATATCTTGAGGTGTTTAAAAGACGGGTAGATGCAGTGCTTGAGGACATGGTCTAAAGGTAGACTTGGTGGCGGTAGGTTAATTGTTGGACTGGATGATCTTAGGGTTCTTTTCCAGCCTTAACAATTCTATGATTCTATGAAATAGTGAAATACAACTGTGCCGTGTTTTAACGTCAGCTGGTAACTAAGCACCGTGCAGTAATGATAATAATAATAATGATAATGCACTTGATGCACAAATGCAGTTGCTTATCACATGGAAAAAACCCCAACCCAATGCCCACTCTGTTTCCAAGCATCAATCCCATCTCCCATAGCTTCTCCCCAGCTACACACAGAGCATGATATTCTATGGCAGGGAACATCCCTTTGGCCAGCCTGAGCTAGCTGTCCTGGCTGTGCTCTCCCAGATCCCAGTGTCCCTGACAGGGTGTGAGAAGCTCAAAAGTGCTTGACTTAGTGTGGACACTATCTAGTGATAGTTAAAGCAATCAGTGTGTTCCCAAAATAATTTTCATACTAAGTCCCAAACACAGCACTATACCAGGTGCTAAAAATAAAATTAACTCTATCTCGGCTGAAACCAGGACAGCGCGTGGCCCTGCAAGATGATTCTGTACACTCTTCAGAGGCAAGTGCTGTCCTTTTTGAATGCTCTCCACATCAATCCTGAGCTTATTATATTTTTATTAAAATTGTGAGTTTGTGGGGGAAGAAGGAAAGTAATAGTACAAAAATGGTGAGGTGGGGAATAAATATGGCTACATGAAAGAAAAAGAGAGAATAATTTTTTAATAGCTTGTATAACAATACTATCAGTCTGTGTTATACATGAGAGAAATAGTAATTTTCTGTTTCCAATATGAAATTTGACTCTAGTGTTAACACAGTCTAGAGGGATGGCTGGCAGGACTGAAGTGCTTAAAAAACTCAAAACCTGTGTTAGTGTTGCAGTTTTTTAGGAAGGACATATTTTCTTCCAAAACGAAAGAAATACAGTACCACAATATTTAATTGAATATGGAAAAATGACATATCGATTAATATGCAAGGAGGATTATAATTTAGGAACTGTTTGTGTCATCCAGTCTGCTTTGTCAGTGCAGATTAAATTTGAGTGAGAGGAAAAAAGCTATGTAACTATAGGGCTTCTCTTCAGGTGATAACGTTTGAAACTTCATACAGCTAACACCAAAGTGCACTTGACATTTTTAAGTGCTCTAAAGCACACTTTCTGCTCCCATTTTGCATCTGGCATGGCGAAAGTCTTACAGAGATCCGATCTTAACAGATGAAGAGAAATTGATTTTCAGCACAGAGAATCCCAGATAAGCAAGGAGATATCATCAAGACTTGACCTCAGATGGCTTCAGTAAACATAACAAAATCGAAATTAACAGTGTATGTATTTGGAATTTCAAAGATCTTCCTGTCCAATGCTGAAAAGAGTAGAGGCCTATAACTTTGGACAGACTATTTAATGAGAAAAAAGTGTGAATAATGCTTTAAAGATAAATATTTAAAAATGCCTTTTCCAAAAGGCATTCCCAAAATGCCCTTTGTCTTGTAACTGCCAAAAAGGGCAAAGTACTTGCAAAAGTTGTGATTATTTTTTCATCTGTAAGCTGTTATCTGTCTGACAAGACTTCAGCCTTGTTAGAAGACGAGTGAAGCCAGATGTATATGAGAACTGTATATTAAGTGAAATAAAGGTTCTTATGCTAAGTGCTATAAATCAAGAGGCTACAGAAAAAAAATAATGAAGGAAACCAAAGTAAGTTGCACTACTGCCCTTCTTGATTTTATTCCAGAAGTTCTAGAAGGGTTGAAAAAAGCAGAACTCTAGATTACTGGTTTTCATTGGTGTGTGAAATACAGGCAAATATTAGGCTTGGATGTAAATACTTAAAAGCAAGATGATAGAAAAGTAATGGAAGAGTTGAAGTTAATCTGGTTTATGTAATCACAAATGTGCTCTGGCTGAAAATCTTATTCCTTCGGTGTCTTTGTGTGTGCGGTTTGTAAGAAACTGCTAAGGATAAACACTGAATCGCCAGAAGAATGTATTTCTCTGAGGAGCTGTGTCGACAGCTTTTCACAAATGGGGATTTGTAGCTGCTTGAGAAGTTATCAAGAGGAAAGAAATGGAGTGAATAATTTCCATGCTTTGCATTCAGGAGGTCTGTTTTCTAAAAGTCTCCCAGTTGTGCTCTTCACTTAATATTAAAAAACCTGAGGACTGAATGGATAAAGACCTTTTAGAAAAAAATGGGACTTTTACCTGTTACTGAAAGAGAAGCCAGCGACAAAAATGGAGAAATTTTAGCCATTGAGAGGAAGAATGGTGGAAAATAGTGGGAAAAGAAATGTGAACATGATCACAGGATGGGGTTTGGAAAATACCAGCTCTACTGAAGCTGAGTATGAGGTTGGATATCCAGTAACAGACATTAGTTTGTGGGTAGAAGTTCCTCACTTAAGTTCAAAGAAATGGTTAAGCCAGGAGAGACTTAATTCTCAGTAGTTCCCAATGTGACACGGGGATCAAAGGGACTAATCAGGTCTTTTGATGTTCATCGGAGAGTTTCAGACAGATCAGTATGTTGCACCTGATTTTTTTTAATGTCTGAAATACTGTGTCTATCTCTTGTGCAGGCAATTCATGAAGTAATTTTGATAAAGTGGTAAGAATATGGAGAAAAATCAGTCAGCTATTTATCTGTCACTACCTACTACTCCAGGCAGAGCTTCAAGGGAAAACTTCTCTGTCAAAACAGAAAAGATATCCTATATTCAAGCAGCTTAGCTCATAAATGGGATGCTGTTACTGTTGGTTTTAATTCTAACTGTTCATATTGATGTTTGACGGTGGGAAGAGAACAGGGGCTCTGGTTTTCTGTTGCTTTTTTTGTTGTTGTTTTCCCCAGAAGTAGATATTACTTATCTGCTAGCATGTATTCTAAAATCATTTTGAACTGGTCCTTTTTTATTCCTTTTTGGCTATTAATTTTATTTGCCTTTCAGAAATTAGAGATTTTAAAATTAACTTACAGAAGAAATTTTTAATTGAAACTTTCTGGAGAAGGAGCATGGTCACAATTCAGCATAAAGTAAATTGAATGACTACAGTGAATGTAATATTTAATTCTTTTGTCACGTAATTCATGCTTAATGTTATGGAAGTTGCCATGGTCACCTCAGAATTGATTTGTTCCATTATATTTAGTATTAATTTGCTTGCATCTCATTTCCATTTTAAAGGCCTTACGTCTGTGGCTTGTTGGAAAGACCAGTTGTAGCAGTAGATTCGAGGTGTTGGAGATCTGCTGTTTGTAGTGATCAGTTAAGCTTTAGCACAATTATTTTCAGACCTCATGTAAATAAAGTCTCACAATTATTGCACCAACCCACGGTAGCTTTTAATTTTAAGAGACGCAGGTAATTTTCTGTAGACTAGACCTGAAGTTTGATGAGTTAATTAGGCTTCCTAACCTGTTATCTTACCTTTCATAATTAATACCATAATCATATTCATCTGAACTCAATTATACGGAAGTCAGTGTGTGAATGTTTATTAAAAAATAAAAGAGAGCAAAATGTGGCACAGTAAGACGTCTGTATGCTCCTCAGGGTGCAAGTTCTTCAACAACTGGCACAGTAATTAAGAGGAGGATTCCATGTCTCTAGTAATTTGGGAAACTGTTTTCATATTTATTAGAAATTCTGTGCAGTATTGACCACATAACTACAGCCTGTTCTTAAAGGAGATATATGTATTTAAAAACAAGGAATCTTTGCTTTGGACATGGTTTGAATGAATGCCTAAGGTCTGCTTGTACAGATGATGTTTGGGCCTGGGACGTTTGGGTGTTCCTTAGGCAAACATCTCCTTCTGCAATGGCTGAAAAATAATGGCTGAAAGTTTGAATGGCTGTTATGGACAACTCAATTTTTTTTTTCTTTCTTTTTTTTTTTTTTTATTGCATCCATTGACCAAGGGCCAAATTTGAGGTTGAACTTAACTGTAGACACTTGAGCACTTGTCTGCAAATTGGGACAGTTCTCCTAGTCACCAGGGGTGACTATGTGATACTCATATTTGCCTTGTATCCAGTCTTCACACTAAGTAAACTGGTGTGCTTACTTGATCATGCATTTGCAGTTGAAGGATGCTGCATAGAATTCGTTACTGTCCACTTTGAACTTTATACTCTTTCCAGTGTCATTGGAGTTTAGTTATTTTCAGTTTCAAGGACTCATATCATAAAGACTATGTTTTGCTCAAATTTCTGAGCAATTCAGCATGAAATCTGCATAATTTTCTAGTAAAACCAAGATTATTGTCCTCAAGCTACTGTTGTTTAGTATTTATTTGACTAATTCAGCAAATAGCTGTTTAAATAGAGAGAAAATATAGCTTTAGGGACTCAAGAGGGTCATTTTATGCACCAGTTCTTTCTTTCTTCTTTCTCCTGACACCGGCTTGCCCTTCTGAGTGAGGAAGCATCTCAGATGAGACAATAGAGTATTCTTCAGTGCTGCAGATGCTGCTCCAGGGTCCAGGAAGATGATAATGTGTTTCTGCTTTCTGTTGGTCATAGGAGGAGTTGTGAAGCCTGAATCCAGGCTGACTGCATTTCAAAACCTATATGCTACCCTTCATTAAGGTGAAATTAAGTAGCCTTTTTATGACCTTGCTCAGGTGTTTGACATCTTTTAGAATAAGTCCATTTTTTAGTGTTGCTTGGATTTGATTTATCTAAATAAATGAAGAAATCTGTTTTGAACCTCCAGCAGAAGTTATGCTAGGAGTTTATTTCATAACTCTGGAAGGATTTCTGTGGCTGGAATGGAAGTTCTTAGAGAAAATATGACTGTTAGAACACAAAAATGGTCTGCTAGTTGGTAGGTTCAAGAATCAAATCCATGCTGTTTGAAATTATTTCTTCCTGTGCACACTCTTTCCAGTGCAGTAGGATGGTAACTCTTATGTGTACATGGTAAGCACATGAGATCTGTAAAGTACTGTGAGCTTGAATAAGTCATGCGTGGATTAGAGCCTGGAGGTCATTGGCAAGGTGAGCTGTTCTATTGGCCTGCCAGAAGCAGCCGCTCTGGAGGAAGAAGTGGTGCATGAAGTGTCCATACAAACTGATGCTGACACAGTAATCCTTTGATTTATTTGCTTATGGGTAGGATGCTGGTCTTAAAGGGGTCAGCAGTTTTGTTCATGGGGGCTGATTTGTGACAGCATGACAAGGAAGAAGTAAGAGTAGTTAGGAGATAACAGTGGTGGTCACAGACCTATTTCCAGGGCTGTAATTGAGTAAGTAGGATGAGAAATGACTTCACGAGAGCTTGGCATGGGAGGATGACATGAGGTTTTTTGAGGACTTTGCAATATATGTGTCAATCTCCCAGAGCAATAAAAAATATAAAAATTGATAAAATGGAAATTTATTCTTGAGAGACACTAATAGGATTAGTTGTCTATTGGTAGTTGGTGTCTTGTGAATTAATGTGTAATTTCTTCTAACTTGTATCTGGTGAGAAACTTTTAATCCCATAAGCACTGTTAGAAATGAACGATCCATAGTAATAACGTTGGCTCAAATGAAATATTTCACTCTGACCTCTAGTATGAACCCATGCTTACAAGAATAATGGGTTATTTGTTATAGAAATCAGATCTAAATTCCACAGGCTCTTGAAGTCATTGTCTCAAGGGTGAAAAAAAATCAAAATGGCAAATAAAGTTAATAATTTAATTTTTTTTTTAAATATTCTGTATGTCTATAAACTTCTTACCCACTTCTGTTAAATGGATAAGTACAAAAAGGAAAATTATTGGATAATCTATCACTTGAAATATATATTTATTTAAGGTGTTACCTTATTATACACTGTTTAGGTCCTTGTCCAGCTGTGATTGGTCTGTTTCTAACATCTTCCTTTATCCTGCAGCTGCTGATGTTTTCTGTACTTTATCCACAGATTCTGCACTTCCACTGCTGGAATTTTTTTAATGTTTAACATTCAAAAACTGATTACACAAGAAAGATTTTAAATGCAATTTGGATGGCTAGTTTGATAAGTAGATATACAGTTTTATTAATAAAATCAAAGGGGATGGCTTATCCAAATGACTTCTCTTTCACCACAGTTGAGCGCTTTAAAACGTGTCAGAAATCTTACTGTGAGACTAGTCATGCTGTATTTGCTTGATAAAGGATTGTTTTGTAGAAATACTGGGCAACTCTCCCTAGTCCTAAGAGAAGACTTCATCCTATTTCCTTTTTAGTTAATATCATGCAACTGTTTGGGTTTGTTTTCCGAAGCTGCTGTGAGACTGAGAATGCATGCTTCACAAGGCATAAAAGTCGTTCCTTTGCCAAACTTGTTCAAAAGTGCTGTTACAGGAAATGGCTGCATCTGAGAGATGAAAACTGTGGGGTTTTCAAAGCATGCCCCCCCACCCCCTGGAAGGAAGATCTAACTGAATACTGCAATAAATGGTCATCATCTGTCTATTCATTTTTATTTACCTTTTATCCTTGAAAGAGCTTAAAGTGAGATGGAATGAAAACAGCTGCAGCATGTTTCAGAATATCAATAGATATTTGATATAAATTGGGATGGTTGCTGGTATCAGTGACAGCACAGAATATATATATATATTTAATATTTCATGTTTTAATATTTTAAGGAAATAGAGTGGTACTTTGGGAAGTGAGTAGTTTCATACAGAAGTTTTATTTTTTCTTTTGTTCCTGCTGGTTTTGTCTCAATTTCTCTTACAGATAGGTAGGCTGTGAAGTGCAGTAGCACGGTGGGAAAGATTACTCGGATGCAAACATACATATCCGTACTGTGTGAATATACTGAGGTTACTTGTGGGTGCAGGTATATGAAAGATGATTAATCTAGAATGCCCATGTCCCAGCTGTACGTGGACCATATTAGACTGGAAGCTATGGATTACTTATATACAATGTACAATTGATTTAAGTATTTATAGAGGCTGTTTTCTTGGGATTTCTGGATATCTGACAGACTGCTTGGACAGAGAGTGTTGTCTGGCAGTAACAGCACAGCAACATCTGATGTCCTTGCCAGAGCTCTTAAATTCACCAAAAACAGCATTTCCAAGTGGAAAGATGTAATTGTGGAAACTGAGAAGTTTGGGGACCTTAGAGAAATTAATGTATTTAAAGAAAATTTAATAAATTTAAGTCAAAACCTATTTCATGTCTTACTAGTAACAGCTGCAATTGGAAGATAGTTCAGCTCTCCATGGAACTAAACACCCAGGGATGTGGTATTTACTGTTTTGTATTTTAATCTCACTAAAATTTGGGTTTGCCAGTCAAAATAGGCAGCCCTTTGGATTTCCCTTGGATCTCTTTTATCAACACTGCTACAATGAAAAAGAAAGAATATGATGTTCTTTGTAGTGTTTCATTGCTCAGCTAATAATTCATAAGTGCTTGAATTCATACCCCATTCTTTTTAGTTGCAAGTCTCTTCCTTGTTTTCTGATTCTTAGAAATACTCTGGGAGCTAATGCTGAGGAAGGATAAGCTCTGTAGCTAAGCTGCAGGGCTTGCTTACGGTGGGGATCCCTGGATCCTCCAGGGAGCTTTGAGGACTGCTCCCTTGCACCATGGTCTGAGCTGCAGCTCTGGGTGATTAACTCTACTAGCTTCTCCAGCCTGCCTCCCCTCTTGGTGACCAGCATTTTGTGTGCTGTAGCTGATACTCCCACTCCAGCAACTGAACTGATAGAGTGTTGAACACATATCTCGTATACCTGTGTGTCTTGTTTATCTGGTTCAGACCTTCAGTGTGCAGTTATAGAATGATAGAATGGTTTGAGTTGGAAGGGATGTCTAAGATTATCTAGTTCAAACCCTGCTGCCATGGGCAGAGACACCTTCACTACATCTGGTTGCCCAAAGCCCCATCCAATCTGGCTTTTCAGAGATGGAGAGCATCCACAAGTTCTCTGGACAACCTGTCTCAGTGCCTCTCCACCCCCACAGTGAAGAATGATTTTTTTTCCTTGTATCTTAACTAAATCTGCCCTCCTTCAGTTTAAACCCATTACCACTTGTCCAGTTTCTATTTGTCCTTGTTAACAGCCGCTCTTCATCCTCCCTGTAGGCCCAATTTAGGTACTGGAAGGTTGAGAAGAGCCTTCTCTTCTTCAGACCAAAAAACTGCAAGTGTTTCAACCTGTCCTCATAGGAGAGGTGCTCTGGACCTCTGATCACTTTGTGGCCCTCCTCTGGACTCACAAGAAATGTCTTTCTTGGACATAGTACTCCAGATGGGGTCTCATAGAGTGGACAAGAGGGGGAGAATCAACTCCCTTGATCTGTGGTCACACTGGTTTTGACACATCACAGTCGTTCTCCTCACGGTTTATTCACAATCCATTCTCTGCCCAGCCTAAAGTTGTGCTTGGGATTGCCCTGACCCATGTGCAGGACCTTGCAGTCAGTGCTGTACGCTCTAGGAGCCGAAAGACTCTGAACAGATTCTTAATGGATATATGTTAAGATGTCGTCAATTTAATCAGTTCTCTGTCTGGAGGGGTAAAGAGCTATCTTGCACATACGATAAGATTTCATGAGCTTTTTGGATCAGGGTGGTAGTGCAGCATTTGCTGTAGCTAATACAAAAATGGCCATGGGAAAAGGTCAGGAAGTGTTTCACTGAGCTCTGTGTGGGGCAAGGCTGCTGGTGTTCTGAGACATCTTTGCTGCTGTCATTAATGAGCTGAGCAAGGAAAAACTCATGTGACCGCAGTTTCCTGTGTTGCAGCCCAAATTTCCATTTTGGGCTCAATATCTGCAAAGCCCTGATTGGCTCCACAAAAAAAAAAACAACAAACAAACAAACAAAAAAAAAAAACCAAAACCAACCACAAACCCACAACTACTTCTCCCTCCTTTACTTTTCACCGTATGACTAGCAAATTTGATTAAAACCTTCCATTCTGTAGTCCAGGAATAGTTTTTTTCAAATGTAAACTTCAATAACATCGCTTTCAATACATTTTCTGATTCAGAAAAAGGAAAAAAATTAACATCAGCTATTGCTTTTATGGAAAATTCTGTAGCTTTGAATGAAACTCCTAATTTGAGACACCTCAGTTCTTTTCAGTAAGTCAGTTCTCCAATTTTCAGCTAGAAACCAAGTGAAGGACGACAAAGAATTTTAATTAGGATAGGAAAGGAGAACGGGAGAAAGAAGAGAAAGGGAGAAAGACGAGAAAGGGAAAGGGTTTTGTCTTTAAATCTCCACCCCCTCCACTGTCCCTCATGCTATTAAGAAAATTGCAATTCAGTGTGAAACTAAAATTATAAATTGTTTTCAGTGTTAGGTTGGCAAGCTGATTTTTATAATTTTTTTTTTCTTAAAAACTAGTTTTTTTTAATGAAAACAGAGAGGGGAAATATTCTTCTATATGATCAATGGAATTCTTTCCCCATCTTGAAATATTTGAGAAGAATTTTTCTTGAGACATAAACTTGAAAGAATTGCAGAAAATGCATTTTTTGTAGGTTTAGCTAAACAGCAGGTGCATTATTCAGCTCTTAGAGCAAATTGCTTTTTATTACAATGGGTAATCCATATGGTTCATTCAACTTTCATCTCTAACTAATTTAAGCATAAAAAATTTATAAAGATCAATCTTCTATAAAATAGACAGGGATAACTCAGCAATTTAATGTTAATCATGTTATCATTCCAAAGCCTGTATTGATTTTTAAATTACATTTACAAAATGACCAGTAAGTTCCAAGACCTAATGAAACATATACATTGGCTCTACTTTAAACTTACAGAAAGAGATTAGGGGTCAAAAAGCCACCTGGTCAGAAATTCCCCAAAGCAGGCCAGAGTAGCCTTATAACTTGCAAATGTCCTAGCTCTAGGTTTTTGTTGTTGTTGTTGTTGGTTTTTTTTTGGGGGGGGGGAATTGTTTGGTTTTTGTTTTGGCTTGGTTTTTTTTGTTGTTGTTTTATGTCACTAGGTAAGGGTGTGCTGGGGAAATCTGGCCTTGTGTACTCCTGAACAGCATAGGCTTTTCAAGGGTGAATTCTTGGTGTTGTCTCACATTTTAACTCTTAAGAGGACCCTGTTGGGGTACTGTCATCATGACATAGTTTTCATGATCTGGCCTACATTTTTCTCTGAGAAATTGAGCAGGTAGAGCATTGACTTGTCTGGATGCTCTAGTTATGTGTTTTGGGATGGATTCGTTGTGTGATGAAAAATCTGCTCTTTGAGAAATGGCGAGGTGAATTGAAAATGACGAAGTAATGGGAAAAGGACTGAAGCCTATTGCCGTCACAAATAATATAAATGTAAGTTTCTATCTGCTAGCCACCTCCCTTATAAAATAATCGTAGCTGTCAGGTAGGGAAGCTGCATGAAATGATGTTGTTGTTTAAAAAAACATTTCGCTGCTATGTTTTCTCTTACGAGCAGTGCTGATGTATGTAGTTCATGATGTTCACAGGATAAACAGTGCACCTTCTCCATGAAATCAAGTTGTTGTGCATCACACCCCAGGAAGTAGCAGCACATGGAAAGAAAGAAATTGCAATTGAGTGGGAACAATGAAGTTTTAGGTATGCCATTGGAATTAATCAGTAAGGTATGACAGACTGTGTGCCAATGCTGTTTAATCACCTCCCAGGTGCCTGGTGAGGCATGGAACAAAGCTGAAGCCTTCCAGCACATCCCAATGGAGTGTTAATCAACAGTGCAGGGCAGTCTGCATCACGGAGACTGACTTATTTCAAGGAATGGCCTTGGTCTCTCTGATGTGTGGAGTAGGTCTGGCCCAGGCTCTGCAGCTTGCTTGGTCCTACATCTGCATGAAATCTAAATGCCAAGTCTTAACTACTGTCTCTCTTCCCCTGGAGCAGACCTTGCCATCACCTCCCTGTGCTGGCTGACAGCCCAGCAAAGCAGTCTGCTGCCATCAGACTGGTAGGGAAATACTTCACTTGTCCAAAGGACTGCTGTTATAGGGAGTTTTGATTTCTCACATTTTGGGTTCTCTTGTAGGCTCTGCAGAAGAGGCTGATGATCACAGTGCTTTAGATGATAACTGGGTCCCCTGGAGGACAGGAGCTTTTCCCATGTTGGCTTTTCTGTTGTTACTGACATGGAGACAAAGTGGTGTTCATACAGCCCTGCTGACCAGACCAGTTTGACCTCTCCAAAAATATTACTTCTAATGACAGGTATCTCCAGCCTTTTAACACAATCCCATTTTTTGCAGAACTTTCCCAGGGCACTTTTAAAATCAAGTTTAAACAGAACTTCAGTAAGATGATGCCAGAGAGTGTAGGATGGGGGAAAATGAAAGGCAAGAAGAGAAAGTAATCGGTTTAAGCAGGTCTTTTATTTAAGAGTTCCAGTGTTTCATATCAGAAATTGCTGATAATCCTTTTTATCCCCTTTACTTCTGCTTTGTAGGTAGGAGTTAAACTTACAATAGCCAGCACCACTCGGTCTAACATGTTATTTAACTGTCATGACTTCTTAGCTCCAATGAAAGTGCTCCCAGGTTTCCAATGATATGTGATGAAACTTTGTTATATAGAACTGGGACTTCTATTCAGCAATGTTATTAACACTTAACAAAATGCTATTGATTTTCAAGATGGAAAGACTTGGTAGGATGGAGAGTCTGACATAAAAGACATACTCATCTGGAGGGGAACATCTAAAAACAATGAAACAAACACATAAACAACCCAATATCAGAGGCAAGATACTAAAAGACGCTGTGCAGCTGGTGATTCTGAAGTATCAGAAGTAGGTTTAAAACTCAGTTTTACAACATGCAAATGATGCCAAAGCTATGAGGCTGAAAGACTCAGTTCAGTGATGCTCGGAAGTGCATCTCTGTTTCTTGTCTTCAAGAAAATCTTTTCAAGTTGGCTACTGTTCAGATTTCTCCCATGTACAGAGACACTGGTGACTGACTCACTAGGACTAGTATAGGGTCGTGCTCCCTACAAATTAGGAGTTAATGTGGCTCTCCATCAGCCATCTTTTAAGTGTGCTAGTTTTAAGTGTGCAGTAGCTGACATAGATTTTACTGTTGTTCTTCCCTTAGTGTTGAAAAAGATCTTGCGTCACTAATGTCAAGGAACACACCAACAGGCTCCTCGTGGGAAACCTTGTCAAAGAGAGTAGATACAATTTTGCTGGGCTGATATTTATCCTTGGGGAGAGCCTTACATCACAGCCCACAGAGTATTGCAGTCTTTGACAGTTCAGGGAAAAAGACAAATTTGTTTCTTTGAGAGCCAAAATTAAAGCTCATGCAAGCTGAGCCCCAAACGTGCTTGCTTCTGTTCACTGCCTTCCTGCTCCATTGAATGAGTGATGAGATCACACCTACCAGAGTTGACACCAAGAGAGAAAACAGCAGCCTCTCTTGTTTTTATGGAAACAGCAGCAAAGCACAGAAAAATCTTTGAACTTCAAGGTTTAGCACAGAATACTGGAGCTTCATTCTTGATCTTCAGTCAGTGAGGCAGAGACAGAGAACTGGGAAACCTTTCAGTCTATTAGTGAAAGGCTTTCATCTTTCAGTCAAGACAGACTATTGCTAAAATTAAAGAAGAGTTAATGTGTTGCCAGAGGATTTTAATAAATATGAGAAATATGTGTGTGGAACCTCTGATTATTTTCACTTTTATTAATACTAGATTTATTTTAGATAATTATGCCAGACCATTTCTATCTTGCTAGTTCCTTTAAGTGTCTTTGACCAACTCCTTTCCTCTTGCATATAATCAAAGCTACTTCATTTCTTACATTGGCTAATGAAATAGAATTAGAGGTGCTGCTAAAAAGATCCATCAGTTCAGTTTTTGTAGGAGCTGAATCTGAACTTTTGAAATATGAGTGTGTTTGGAGATGAGATATTTGAATGACATCAATATAAATCATCATTTCCAGACATATCACTCAGAAAATCTTTCCTCTGGAAATTGTATAACTTGGAAGTTGTAAATGACATCAGACAGACACACACAAATCAAAACCAAAATAAAATCAATTCATGTAAATGAGCAGTGAGTTTACAGACAACAGCTTTAAGTTTGCATATTTTGTCTTTTTTTTTTTTTTCCCAGTTCTCTGAATGATGTTTTCTTGCTTAATGATTTTATTTTTAACTTAATTTGGAATGTGAAAAATCAGTTGTTTTTTTTTTCTTTGCAGTTTGTTGGGGCCCGAGCAGCTTTGTCTGAGATATACTTGGTGTGGGCAGTCAGGCAGCAGTAACCAAGGTCAGTGAACGAGGGAAGTTGCTGATGTGGCAACTAAGTTGGGGAAGTTCCAAGAAAGGAGGATACCTGCCTGAATAGGGGGGTAGCTATAGAAGACAAGGTAGCCAATCAGCTTAGCTTGTGATGCGTGTGTGGTGGGGGTACGGAAATGGTTTTCCTATATAATGTCACGGAGTTTGCTAATAAAGTGAAATGATTCTGCATCATATCGATGTGTCTGGTCATTCTCGGCCCGCATGGGACTAAAAGACCCTGGCAGCAGTTCAAAAAAAATAATCCAGAGTGGTGAAGATCACCCAGTGATTCCTCATATCTGACTGACATAACAAAGCTTAGCAAGGGAATAATGTCTGCTCTACTTAATTGGTGAGTCATATTCTGTGTTTATAACTATCTGCACACTTGAAACACACACAGTGACAGATTTTGTCCCCAGAAGAGCTGAGGTTTGAGTACATGAACAAAAACCTGCTAGCAGCAGGCAAATGCACATATGCATTTTATTTTTTTAAAAACTCCCCTCAGGTTGGCCTGGCAGGAAGTTCTTCTAAGAAACTACAGTTAGGCAGTGAGCCTACCTCTAAAATATAAAGCTGTTTTAACAACAGCAAGAAAGGAAAGGGAGGAGAGGAGTTGGGAAAGTAAATAGTGTTAGGGAGAGAAAAAAAAATATTAAAATTGATAACATAAATTGTGGTTAGGCAGTTTTACACATTTATTTTAACCAAGAGTTGCTATTTAACTTCACATCCAGATTCTCTTTCCAATAATGCTTCCCATTACACGATTATAAAAGGGATACCTACTCCATCAATGGTCTTTTGGATTAATTGACTCTGTCAGAAATGTCTGGAGTCTCACACTTCAGAAATTTTGTTTGCAGCGCCCATTTTTTTTTCAGAGACAGTTTGGGAAAATACGTTTTCCTTGGTTAGGACACAGTGAGGCTACATGACCTGCCTGCTGTCAGGCTGTAAGTGCAAGACCCAGAAATAGAGGTTATACACCTCCAGATGCCCGATTTCATATTCTAGCTACTTGGCTCTAAGTCAGGTTCTTTGGGACAATTCCTAGGAGGCTAAGTTGTTCCAACACTTGTTGGGACTAGTAATTTTTTTAGCAATTGGTTGAGCTTTCATCTAATGCCTGGCTGCAATCACAAGCAAACTTGTACTGACTCACTGATGAAGTGCAGTTGGTTCACCAGCTTTGTTTTGTTTCACATAATGCTTTTTACGTAAAAGAGATCCCACCTGTATCACACTCAGTATGTTTTGAGGATGTCCTTTAGGAACCAGGAGTCAACAGTGAATCTGAGCAGTTGCATGTTATGTAGAGCTAAACGAGGCCTGCACGCAAAATTTACACCGAAGATTTAGATTGAGGTTGACAGATGGCTGCTGTGACCTGTCTCTGATTGCTGTATCCTGTTTAGGCATCCAAAAAATTTCTTGATTCATTTGATATTAGGACTTTACAGCAGGGAACAAAGAATGAGAGAAGGATGCAGGCAAGGGTCAGAGCCTTGTCTTTCATGCATCAGACTACTTGGAAAGGGGCATTTTTACTTCAGTCTTTGCCATCATGATCTCTTTTTCTTTTATGGCATAGAATTTTGAAGAAGAAAATTTAAAACTATCTTCTCTCAAAAAACCCCAAAACACCCAAAAAGTATCTTTAACAATTTGCCTGGTGATTTCTTTTGATATGAATTGATCTTGTCTGCACTCATTGTTTCGGACTTACACTACCACTTATCTGTAATTGGTTTTAATGTAATTTAGCTGTCTAATTGGTTGCTGTGCTGGATTTCTCCTCAGATTCTTGTCTTGAAATGCACACATAGAATGGAGGCTGGGGAATACCCTTCCGTTTCATATAATGCAATTTAATTCACTCTGTTGAAATGTGTTTGTGTAAAAGTGGGTGGTATTTCTTCCTGTTTTATTTCTTTCTGACTTGTCAGTGATGACAGCTGAAAAATGTTTTCCTGGTAGTTTTCTAAATCTTCTATTATGAGATATAATATCTTGAAATGGTGATTTCTGTCAGAAATTCATTTCTACCTTCTGTTTTTCTCCAAAGTATGCATCTTATCTAGTGTCTTAAATATAAAGGTAATGGACATTCCTGAAATGATAGTAGAAACAGGAACATTTTCAGAATTGCAAGGGTGGTTGTTGGCAAAATGCCTATGTCTGAACTCTTCCTAAGTAGTGTTTATGTCACTGTGTATTTCAAATGAACCTGTTAATTAAACTTGTGTTTTATTTATTTGGTTTTTTTCTTCCAAAGCTCTACATCTGTGATTAAATCTCTGTAGCTAGCTATGAATTTCTCCACCTCCTGTTTGCATCATCTTCGTTTTTACCTGTGTTTTCGGTGTGGTAGTGGGCAGATGCTGAGAATCAGGTATAATTCTCTTCAGTTTTGCTATCCTCTTACCAGCTCCCTTGCCTCCATTTACCTTGATTTTGCTATGGCTCTTGTACTCATTTTTATTTCTACTTAAACAACTGGTTATTTACTTGGTATCTAGTCTTTGCCTAATTATAACTGAATTTCTACAGTCATTAGTACTATAGTCCCTTCATATGGCTTACTCAAAAGCATGAAAAAGAGGGAGAGATGGAAAAACACAATTCCTGCATTATATGTCCATTTTTCTGTGTGTTGTGATGTAGGAGACAGAGGGTGATCCAGCAGTCACTTTCACTTGCAAACTTTTTTTTTGTTAAATTTGCAGGCATATAAACAATATTCATATGGCTTAAAACACCATGAAAACTTTTCTTTCTTGTGCTAGGTATTTACATTTCAAACATCTGCAGTCTAATTTTTCTGTGCCTAATATAATGATTTATCAATTTAATACTATACTGATTATGCACACTAAATGAAATGCAAGACACGTCAATCTCTCTTTTAGTCTGATTGCAATGGGAAGAAACGATTTCATGAGAGAGTCTGTATTAATAGATGATAAGGACATAATGCAGAGTTCAGTTATTTTTAACTTTCCTTTTAACAAGCTGCTCTGCAGAGCACGCAGAATGAAATCATGACTAAAGATTAAAGTTGGTCAGAAATATTGTGATCTCTCTGTGGAGAAACAACCATGTCTTTTTGCCATCTTGAGAGAAAGTCTGGATTTCATCCCTTAATTGGTGTGTCTAAGCAGCCATCTAATTGCTTTGTCTCCCCCCCTTTTTTTTTTCGGGGGGTGGGGAGGGGGTGGAATGGAGGCATTGAGAGGAATTGGGATTTTTATTCCCTTGCTTTTATTTTTAAATGGGCTTAAGGCATCATCAGGAAGTGAAGAACCCAGATTTAAAAATTAAAGAGGATGTCTAAGGTGTGTGACCCTTGAAAATGAGGTGAGGAGAATCCTTTGGCTCCCTGCTGGAGCTATGTGATAGGCCTCACTGGAGGGAGTGCACACAGCCCTGGAAACTGTGTGGAAGTGGGTGGGTGGTTCTCTTGCTGGCATGAATACAAAAGAGAATATTCTCTTTGCTGATAATCCTGATGCAGAGTCCTTTCATTTTTCTTGCTTCTGATTTCAGTCAACAAAATTTCCTGTTGCGTAGCATGGGGAAGAAGTCTACCTAGGGCATGGAAGCAGTCCCTACATCCCAGGGACATGCAAGTAATTATACTGCATGTTAGTACAATATTTATGAAGCAATTATACTGCATGTTAGAACAAAGTTTATGTGGCTGTGAGGGGCACAAGGACGTGGGAGGACATGGTGCTGTGGAAAGGGAGCAGTGCTCTGTGCGTGCTAATCAGGGAAGATGGAAATCCCTCATGGTCTATTACTGGGGTCAGTATCCTGTGGAAGTGAAGTGGTTGGGGAGTGATTGCTCTCATACTTCAGCATCTCTAGGAGTGACATTAGAGGAGAATTTGATGTCATAGACAAATTCCCTTCAAGTTAGTGTTTATGCAAAAGGCAACATTTGGGGCTTGAAAGTTTCCATGTCTCCTAATGTTTCCACCTCTGCCAGAAAAAAAGACTAGTAGTTTTTTTCCAGTCCTATAAAGGTAGGAATTAATTGGCTTACTTATGGGAATATATGAATGACACCTCAGCATTCCTTCATCCTATTGTGAATGTGAAGGTCTGGTCACCAAATTCCAAGGTATTTTGGCTCACGCCTATCCCCTATCCCCCAAAATTCCTCTCTTTAAAAGTGACCATGGTAGTGCTAGTCTGGGTAAGAAATTCGATTACATCTTTTAAAAGTCCCTTTCCAGTGATGTAATTTTTTTTCTACAGCATTTTTGGAGCTACTCTAAAATGTCACAATCTTTTGTACTTCTTTTTAAAATGAATGTGTGCCAAATCAATACTTGTTTACATCCTTGGATGAAATCTTCAAAAGCATCTTGGCAATTATTTGAAAAGGAAGAGATGAATCTGAAGAGAGTTTTAATTTAATATTTAATTTCATTAAGGACCTTGGAGCACAAAGTAAGAGAGCATTATTTATAACACAAAACTCTGAGTGCTCCTCAGTAGGAAAGAGGATCAGAATATTGTATAGCATAGTAGGGTCACCTAGAGGAGA
>VXBZ01001715.1:173469-185117 GCA_013399135.1 Heliornis fulica | reverse complement strand
TCAGGAAGTTAAATTTAAATGTTTAATACTGTAAAACAAACTTGTGAGTTTTTGTTTTCCAGCTGAAATCTCTCAAGGTATTTCCATGCTAAGTGACCTCTTGCAATTCATGACCTTCCCTAGCCTAGCTTCATATCACTTTCCTTGTAGCTACTAAAAATAAAATTTGCTTTCTTCTTAAGGCAAGTTTAAGTCTAAATTTTAGCCTTGGAAAATGGAATCTATTTTCTATGGACATTCCTTAATTTCTCATTAAGCAGTCACTGATTAAGTTCCAGTGTCTGCTGATTTAAAGCTAGAAAATTAAAACCAGACTAAATAGAATTATTGTTGACTGGATAATTAACTACAGCTATTGTATCTGAAACAGAAAAAACTGCCTGCAGCTGGAGCTGAAAATATTTTTTTCTGAAATAGATTGATTCCAGAGTTAATTGTTTTGGGTCTCAAACAAAACTAAATTAAATCTGGGCCTGCGGTGCTTTTAAACATATGAAATACTATTTTTAAAATTTCTCAAGTAAGCAGGCTCTGCATCGAATAATTCAGCAGAGGGAGGTGTCATCACTTTTTGATTAAGTGTCAGGGTGACTATTTGAAGTGACAAAATGACACAGAAGTTTATGGTTGCTGTTCAGTGGCTTAGACACAGTAGTAATTATAAGAGCTTCTTTATCAACCCCAGGCAATTTTTATACATTGTCTTTTAAAGCAAATGTACTTGATTAGTTGCAGATGAATCTAAACTGATTCCACCTACCTTATCTCCAAAACCAAGGAAATATAGATTTTCTTAGGGTTATTGGGACTATGGAGATAAACTCTGACATTAATACATTAATGCTGAAGTTGCATTAGAGATTGCAAAATGGGGTTGTGGTTACAACACCGAAGAGCATGACCAGTACTGTTAAGGTAGCACAGAGCAGATGCACCCCAGCTCAACACATATGTGCCACCTCAGGTCCAATTACACATGTATTGGTAAATTTAGGCTGTACCCTAACCTCATGAGATAATCTTCATATCACTGTGCCGTGGCTTTCCAATCCTTGTCAGAGATGGCACCTGTGAACCACATTCCATTTCAAAATGTGGTAGACCGTAGATGTACTGGTCTCACTGACACCAAAAATGGCCGTGTTATGAATAAAAGAATTACTACTATGAATTGTAGCCAAGCTTAGAAAGACAGTCCTGAGGAAAAAGGATTATTTAGAAATAGATCAGACTCACCGTTGTTATGTGCTACACCATGAAATAAAAGACAGCCATTAACTAATCCCTGGTTCCGATACCAACTGACACCAACTGGCATATGTTTACTCAGCTTAGGGTCTCCTTTCCTGTAAAGCAGTTTATTTTGGAGAGGCCGGTGGATGCAGACCAAAACTGATTTGTGGAGTGGGCTACCACTGACATGCACAGATCAAATCAGGGTCCAGAGTCAGAGCTGCCTTTTGGACACTGCCAGTTTCTTGGTATACACCTATAACTACCACATGAGGCCTGCCCATGGACTTTTAGTACAAAGAAGGCAAAACCATAATGCCCAAGGAAATGTAAGCAAGAGATATATGAAGAAATGCCAATATTACCCCAAATTACGACATTTGTGGACATGCATTAAGAAAAGATATTTTATGCTTCCTTCAGCTTTGCTCCATACAAGAAGCATCATAAGGAGACCCACAATTCTCTGCCCTCTTTTTTTAGGGTGAACTAGACCAGTTGAATCTAGAAAACCTTAGAAAACATAATGACTAGGCTGAAGGGAGACAGAGAGAGATAGTATGTAATAACTGAGAGTTAACTTTCAGATGTAGCTAAAATATTTTTCAAAGGAGGAGAAATCTTTACTTTGCAGACAAAAAAGTACAAGGAAGGTTATTGTAGAAGAGACTCAAATGGAGACAAATCTGTAAAAGACTTATTTTATAAAGGTTAGCAAAATATTTTATTAGTAATTTTAAAAATTAACTCTAATACCTACAAACTGCTATCCTAAGATACTGTTGTAAGATACAGAAATATAGATTTATAGTCCTTGTTTCAAAATACTTATAATATTTGCACTGGTTTTATAATAAACATTTTTATTACAGTAAATTAAAGTACTCATTAAAGTACTTATTTAAGTACTTCACTTCCTTTTAGATAGAATTCAAATTACAAGGTTAAGACACCAGTGTTTAAGCATCTACATTTAGGGATTTACCTTAGTGTTAAATGTATAAATTCACATTATAAGCAGTGGATGTCTGGGTTTTTTATCAGTGAAGAAAGCACCACTTCTAACACCTGTGAAAAAAAAGAGCCATCTCATCTGGTCTCTACCTGCCATTTCTTAAAGATATATGAGTCTCTCTTGCTTCTCCTATCACATTTGCCAGCCTAGTGTGGATGGCTAGGGTGTCTCAAATGACATTAAGTTATAAACGAAGTTATTGTAGCACCTAGTATCATTTGAGATACCGTCATGTACCTCAGATATCCCCCTGGACTGAAGCCAGATCCTTGTCTGGAGACATAGCTTAGGGCATGTCATAAGACAAATCACCTATGTTTAGGCAAGTCCACTGAAGTCCTTATGAGTGGGCAACTAAATCAAGCCTATAGTCAGTACAGTTGATGGAGTCTGAACACTTAATTCAACTGCTTATAAATAAGCATCTAGAACCATGTGAGATGTCATAAGGTATTTTCACTGACCACAGTCTCCTGTACACCACATGGTCTATTTGCAGCTCTAATAGGATGTCTCAGATTCTGTGACATCACAGATGACACTAGACACCTATGTTCAGTTAACAGAATTGAGCCCCATAGAGCTATTAATCTCACCCTAAAACAGATGTCTTGTGGCTGGTGGACTGGAGCATTATCCAGGATACATTAATTGAACTGGACATGGTTGAACTTCAATTACCAGGAAAAGTCACCTTGTACTACCTGCAATACACATCAGAAGACGTGACATATGCAGAGGACTGGCACATTTAACCCAGCGAAACATGCAGATATTTCCATGTGGACAACTATATGTAGGTGCTTCAAGTGTTTACAGCTTGTTTTTCTCATTTTCAGTTACTTATACAGGTGGATAAGTTTTGATAAAATTAGATTGGCTCCAGCTCTTGATTAAATTTTAAATCACTTTTTTTTAAGGTGTTTGGTTTGGGTTTGGATTTTGTTTTTTTTTTTGTTTTGTTTGTTTTGTTTTGTTTTTCTGTGCACATCTGCACATTATGATTGCAAACAATTAGTCTTTCTAAAGTCAGTTTTAAAATCACTATTGGATGGATTTCAAGTCAGGCTTGCAGTGGTACACGGTGTGAATGAGCAGGAACTCAAGTGAAACTATACAGAAAAGAGTGAGACTTTTTAAATATCTGTGTAAAAAAGCAAAACTAATAAAACCAAAGTGTCAGTATTAATTCAGGTCTTGATTGTGACATCGTGATATGCTGGTGTTTGCATGTGGTATTGTGGCGACAAATACTCTAGGTAGTAAAATGAATCTTTACCAAAATTTCTGTCACTTCAAGATTAGTTTTTCTGTACAATCACATCATAGAGATTAAAATGCTGTTTACCTTTTCAACATTCATTGGGCAGGATCAAAGTCACATTCTAAAGCTTGAATTTATCACTGGATAGATGCCAAAATAATTACATGGCTTTCAAAGAATTTCTCACACTTCAACAAAAATCATTAGTAATGTTAGTATATCTTTACCATATTAAATGTCCAAAGAGTTACCATTGAGGATGATCATTTAGTACAAACCTGTGTGTGCACAAAATAATGCTAAAGAATCTTAATAGGCATAGATACTTTTACAGAAAAACAGCATGGGTTTAGTAATATATGTCATTAGCATGAATTAAATTAACATATTTGATTTGCATGAGTTAATTTATTACTACCACTGTCTTGTCTTTGAAGATCAAATAAACGTAAAACTAAAATCAATTTTTATTCCAGTATTTTGAAACCTGTAACAATTTTTTCCACCTGTTCTTGCTATCCAAACAGCTAATGAAATAAAACCCATTAATTTTCAACAAAATACATGTAATTACATTTTCTGAAAAATATTTTAACACATATCAAACAGAAACTTCTGAGTGTTCATTTGCTGTTCACATCAAACTTCCTTCTGAATGGGAGTCACAGGTTAAATTGACTTCTTACAAGATTGTGCAAGAAGAGTATTCACTGTTTTTTAACATTATTTACTCCTGCTTCAGTGAACAGTACTTTTCTGTAGTTCAAAACATGATTATTAATAGATTTGTTCCAAAGACGCTGTAATATGATTAAGGTGATGCATATGATATAATGTGATGCCTCTGACAAGGTATATTTGAAGGAAGAATCAGATATGGATTACAAATTTCAGTGCAGCCTGAGTTCTGGTATTTAGGGATTTTTTTCCTAGGAATATTTTACAGATCTTCACTTCTTCAAGGAGAATATCAAAGTACTTCAGTCAAATTCAGGGGCTTCAGTTTTATAAACTCACATTTCTTAGATTTCTGTCAGATCCAGTAAAGATCTGATTACCATTTTCCTTAGACTTCCTTCCTTGGCATCATTATATTAGTAATATTTTCAACACTGAGATACAGATTATATGCCATTTTTTTTCATTAAAATAAGGCTACCTCACACCATCACTTTAATGTAAAGCAATTGTAAAGAGGAATGTAACTTCACAGAGCTCTTAATGCAAATGAGAAGACAAAATATTGTGCTTAACATTTTCTAAGTTTTTGTCTGACCTTTTACTGATCATTCTTTATCATTCTTTAGATTTCATTAGTTCTGGCATCAGATGCAAAATGTTTTATTAATGATTTATCTAGGTGCTGTTCTTGATTTGAGATGTTGAAGTACTTTTTTTTAATAGGTTGTCTAAATATTTCACAAAGTATGCAGTGCGTTGAATTCACAAGGAAGTTACTGAGATTCATATGTAAAGATCACACTTTACTAAAGTTTTGGAAAACCACAATTTCTTTTCCCGTTCTGGTCCCAAATAATTCTCAGCATTTGATGCTGTTTGTCCTTTTATCCATCACTGAGTTTCCAAAGAAAAGATTTCTCACCTTCCAGCATCCTCTCCCCATACCTGGCAGCAGAAAGGCAGTATTTGCAGTCTCTCATTTTCAGATTTTCCCTCCCTTACCAGAAACCATTTCTTGGTATGAAATAATAGTGCTTCTGGGGGAGGTGAAATGGAACAGGAATACCAGATGAAGAATGGCTAATGAATATGGCTCAGAAAGAGCCTTAGAAACAAAATAAATGTTCAGGGAGGCAGAAAAATGAGGCCTCCAATGGCTGGTTTTTTTGTTTTTTTTTTTTTTGTTTTAAATCTTCTAGAAAAGATCATTCTTTGCTCCTGATTTATGACTCCCTGCTTTCATTGGAACATCTCTGTGGTAGAATTAGAATAGTCTGAAAGATTCTTGTAAATTAAAAACCTTGAGTTCAACATACTGATAAATAATGCAATAAAGTTAATGTTTGTTCCATTTCTGGTTCTACTGTAGAAAAGTATAATTGTCTGTGTTGATCTTCACATTTCTGGTTTTCAGCATTCAGCTTATTTTGTTTACACTGAACAACAGAACTAATATAGTTGCCCGAAAAGCAGCCTGAAAGCATTTACATTTCAATAGATAATAGTTTGGTCTTTCAGCGTCAAAAGTTGAGGATTATAAAATAACCTATCATCCAAATGGTTCTGCTAAATTACTGACCCTTACAGCCATTAATCACCTCTATATTTAAACAGGAAACTCAATAGAGAGATGCTTCATACCTCTCAGGGTGATTGTATCAAGACTACATTAGTACAGTGCATTTTAAATTTGTTACGAGTATGAAAAATATGATGAAGATGATGGCCACTTCATTTCCAAATGAGACTTCATAATGTGCCACATTCCTCAAAAAAAGGAGTGATTTAGAAGTGGTTTATGATAGGTAGGAGAGTGTGACTGGGAGGATAGGATCGCTCAGGTAGGATTTAATGATCCGAGTGGAAAAGGAAAGAATGAAAGGCATGATATGGAGGAAAAATCTCAGAGAAAACCTGATAAGAGCAAAGATGGCACCAATCCAAGTGCCAGTGAGCAGTCGTCAGCTTAACATCTAATTAGAGTAAATCTAAACACAATGAATGCTGTGCCATGAACACATACCTGAGCTGACAAATTAGTTTGTTTAATGGAAGTAATGCAGCTGAGTTACCTTCACTCAGGCTAATAAATCTATTACTCCACTGAAGATACCTGTCCCAGTGGAAACCTACAGAAAGGCAGTTAGCTATAAGGCAGTGCAAACACTTCTGTCCAAAAAAAGGAGGGGAAGAGGGTGAGAGAAAAAGTGTGAGTGATGTGTTCTAGAAGGCAATGCAAGGCTGAGTGATTTATTTACTCTTTTTAGCAAAATTAACATTTTAATTTGGTCTTGGAAATGAGGATGAGAGGCATTTTAATACTGAAGGTCCACTGAAGATTATCCCACTTTACAGTGTGGTAACAGTCATGTTCAAAAATTTGTTTCCTTAGCTGTTCTTTAACAGTGAGTTCACAGTTTTGTGGAGTTTTTTTTCAGCATTCCTAATTGACCTAACTTTATTTCTCTTGTTAAAGGCAGCTTTGGCACAGAATTTCTTTATCTCAGCCATTTCAAAGTCATTAGTAATTTAATTCTCCATCTCATTTATTAATGGACCTACTTTATAGTGGTACTGATTTTCCCCTGATACATTTACACAAGCCTATCTCATTCTCTTGCCATAACCTCATTAAGGGTGAGATAGTGCAGTTTGATTACAGATAATAATAAGTGGTACTTTTAAGCTTCCAGCCACTCTGCAAGTTAAGTTTACACTGTCAGTCAAGCACAGATCTGTTCAGATTCAAACATGTCCCTGTTCATGATCAAGAACTGCCTCAGGTCTCAGGCTTAGACCACACTCAACAATACTCCCTAAAGGAAAAGCTCAGTCATCCCATGGTATACTCAGCCACCAAGTTTTCCTGTAATTTTCTGGACATAGTGGGAACGGAGGAACTCAGTTCAGCAGCTGGTACTTCCTAAGAATACTATTACTTAGTGATTTAATCTAGTTATCATCTACTGTAGCCTGTGTTTCATAGGACAGTAAATTTCAGACAGCTTGTATTTTCAAGGAGGTAAGCAGTTAGCCCTTGTTTCCTTGATATAGAAGAGCTGGTATCTTGCCTATCATTTTGACAGACTGCCTGAGTCTACAAAAGTCTCTTTTTTTCCTGCTGCTGTTCAAATACATAAACCTCAACCTTAACACCTTTTCCTTTGCAAACATATTTGTTGCTGCAGGAACGATCCAACCTATAGAGCTTTTAACAACTCTTTACTGGTCCACCTGAAGTTTAGGTACCCTGTTAGGACTGAAACCAAACTAACTCCTAAACTTCAAAAGCACGAAATCCTGCTTTTCCTTGCAAACAAGTTTCTCTTCGAGATTCTCCATTTTTTTTTTCTCACAGGTCTTGAATTCTTCTTCCTACTTTTTGGTATTTAATGCATTTATTAGGCCTTTGACACTTGCTTTCTGAAAAGTGAATGGAATTGTTTCTATTCTTACTAGTGCATCAGAGAAAGAAAGAAAGAAAGAAAGAAAGAAAGAAAGAAAGAAAGAAAGAAAGAAAGAAAGAAAGAAAGAAAGAAAGAAAGAAAGAAAGAAAGAAAGAAAGAAAGAAAGAAAGAAAGAAAGAAAGAAAGAAAGAAAGAAAGAAAGAAAGAAAGAAAGAAAGAAAGAAAGAAAGAAAGAAAGAAAGAAAGAAAGAAAGAAAGAAAGAAAGAAAGAAAGAAAGAAAGAAAGAAAGAAAGAAAGAAAGAAAGAAAGAAGTAATAAACCCCAATATATAAAAACGTAGACATTGCCTACTCATGACAGAACTATTGCCAGCACTACACAGGTCAGTCATAGTTTTATCTAGTCCCAAAAACCTCCAAGGTTTTTGTATTTTCTGTAGTTATTTTTTCCCAGTTCAGTCTCACCAGTACAGATCAGATAGGAATAGTAGCCATCCACTCCTTAAATTCTGATTATCTAAATAAGGTATATAAATAAGATGTACTCTTTATTGCAGTAATACTTTATATTCTGAAAGCGCTTCCAGAAAGCTACAGTACAAAACTTATAGGAAAAATTACTAACAAGGTCAGTGTAGAAAGTAGGACAGTTCCCATAAAAGTTTAGTTATTTAAAAGTTATGTATCAAAGTATCGTAAGTTATATATCTATAACTTATAGGCAATTCACCCTTCCAGTGGAATTTGCTTAGGTTTTCTGTACAAGAGTCACCACAGAAAAAGATCTGAAGGAGTCGGTACCCTCTGAAGTAAGCTAACTACAATCAGCATGCTCAGCATGCAGTACCCTAAAGTCAGAAATGACTCAAGGCTTAATCAGAATAGAAAGGTGCCTAAGGCAGCTGTCTGCTTGGGGGGGCAAGGGAAAAGAATATGCAGGCACAACCGAGCTGTCTGCGTGTTTGGTCCCACTATCTCTGCATGCCTCTTTTATTTCTGTCTTCCACCGGAGAGAGGGGATGGTGACTCTGGTCATCACTTATCACGTGATGGTCATCTAAAAACAGTAGGCAAGATTCTGACGTTCAAACCCCTTATTTGTTGTTTTGCTAGCTAGTGACTAATCTATGTGATTTTTTTTGGCTGTCAAGACTACTGACTCATCAAATCTTAGAGCAATCAGTTCTTTAAAACCAAACTTTTTCCCAAAGACCAGTCTATCTAACCTCACATCAGCATTTCTTCTATTCTTACAGATAAATATGCTTCCATTACTTCAACTAGCATTTCTTCTAGCCAACTTGCTTGACATAAATATATATGCATATTTATATATGAAAAGTTATGATGTAAATGGAAATTAAGTCTGAAATTTACAGAAAAATCTCAGTTTGGTGTTTGAGTTTGGGTTTTTTTTTTAAATGTGTTCAACTTGTATGGGGTGGGAAAATGAAAAGTTATTAGAGAACAAACAGTACAGAAGCAAATACAGTCTGTGATCATCATATACATTTATACAACAAATCAGGATCAAGCTCTAGCTTTTTTCATGTGAAGGTGGTTACACCAAATACTAAATGTTTTTCTATCCTAATGAACAAAATTATGTCACACCACATGAATTCCTGCTAAGTCCCTTTCAATGGCCACAAAATCTCCCCTTACCCACAGATCCTTATTTACATACAACTATTTCTGGCTCCAAAATAGCTACAACAACAATAACCACACCTACAGTCATCACATAAATTACACATGAATAGATCCCACAGTTGAAAAAAAATAACTCTGATTAAAAAAAAATTTGTAAAAAAGCTATCAGGTTCCACTGAGAACCCTGATTTCCAAGACTGTGACGTAGGAGAAATGGGTGCTGAGGGAAGACTTTATTGCTTTATACACTAACCTGAAAGGAGGTCGTAGCCAGATGCATGATGGTCTCTTCTCCCAAGTAACAAGTGATAGGACAATCAAGTTGCACCAAAGGAAGTTTAGATTAGATACTAGGAAGAATTTCTTCAGTGGAAGGGTTGTCAATTTTTGGCACAGGCTGCCCAGGGAAATGGTTGAGTCACTATCCTTGGAAGTATTTATAAGGTGTGTAGTGATTATAAGGATCATCAAGTCTAACTCTTGGCCAGCCAAGGCAGAGCATGGGACTGAGTGGATCATCCAGACTCTTCTTGAACTCAGCCAAGCTCGGTGCTGTGACCACTTCCATGTTCCAGTACCCAACCGCCCTCTCAGTAAAGAACCTCTTCCTAAAGTCCAGCCTAAACCTCCTCTGACACAGGTTCATACTGTTCCCTTGGGTTCTATCACTGGTCGCCAAAGAGAGAACAGTTCCTTCCTCTTCACTCCACAGGAAGCCGTAGAGCACAGTAAGGTCTCCCCCCAGACTCCTTTTCTCTTCAGCTTCCTATCACAAGACTTTCCCTCCAGACCCTTCACCATCATCGTTGTCCTCCTCTGGACACTCTCCAATAGTTTTATGTCCCTCTGTACTGTGACACCCCAAACTGCACACAGTGCTCAAGGTGAGGCCGCACCAGCACAGTGTAGAGAAGGACAATCCCCTCCCTGGACCAGCTGACCATGCCGTGCTTGATGTACCCTGGGATATGGTGGGCTCCCCTGGCTCCTGGGACACACTGCTGACTCATGTTTAACTTGCTGTCAACCAAGACCCCCAAATCCCTCTCAGCATGGTTGGCCTCCAGCATCCGATCCCCTAGCCTGTATGTGCAGCCAGGGTTGACCCTTTCCAGGTGCAGAATCCAGCACTTCCCTTGTTAAACCTCATGCTGCTGGTGATTGCTCAGCTCTCTGATCTGTTCAGGTCTCTCCACAAGTCATCTCCACCCTCAAAAGAGTCAATTCCTCTCAACTCCCTGTCAACTGCAAATGCTTGAAAAACACACTCTTTTCCCTTAAAATATGTCCAAAGGAGATAAGACCACATGCTTTACAATACAAGGCTCCAGTAATTAGATCTTTTGCTCAGTGAATGGAAGATGAGGCTTGTCAGAGTGTTTGAACCTCATAAGATGTTTTCTTTTCAGTATCTGTTGGAGTGAGGCTGAGAGCAGAGAGTACACAGAAACTGATCTGCCTTTATATTGACATGTGCTTTCATAGCAGGCTGACTGGGATCACTGAATGTGATCAAGTGGGTAAGAGGAGAGATGCAAGTGGAGAGCTGGTTTTGAATGCACTCCCCACTTGACATGAGCAACAGCACCAGGGAGCGAGATAGGGGTCAAAGCACCAGATCCAGGATCTAACTCAATTGTAATAATTGAACAATCAGTTTAAGCCCCTCTCCATAGAGAGACAAGCATATCTTGCGTTTCAGGAGCATTTTCTAATTGTAGGAAACTCCAGCCTATAATGAAATTATGCCACCAGGTAAGAAATTATGCCACGTAGGCAAGGCCTGTGAAAGTGGAGAGCTCTTTCTTGACATGTCACTGAGGTGTTTCAGAGAATGAATCGGATGCACAGCCATGGCCACGCTACATAATAATCAGCCTTACAAGCTAGGAAGAGACCCACAGCTTGGAGATGTGTATACATTTCAGGACAGCTACTTAACTAGGTGCATAAAATTCCAGCATGAGTCAGTTGTTTAAATTACATTGACAGGATTACAATCAGAATGTAAATTCACAGTATTTTTTTCCTTTACTAATAGGTGATTTCAAAGATGATTTCTTTTTTTTTTTTTTTACACAAATCAATGATTTATTAAAAAAAGGCACTATCCACCAAACTAGATACCAAACAAAATTTCACACTGTGCAGTTGGTGGAAGAAGAGAAGTAAAATGCAGTTGAAGCTGTGGGTTTCAGAGCTGCTATTGAAACTACAATAATATGCATTCAGACAATGTCACTCAGTGATCCATATGCACGAATTGGTATTTGGGGATAAAAAAGGAAACATGTAACAGTGTGAATGTGTTTTGAAAGCAGGTCTTTCAGTATATCAGACAAATAGAATATAACTTTGAAAAAATGGAAATGCTGTAGTCATTTAGAGGCAAATT
>VXBZ01001715.1:149200-166120 GCA_013399135.1 Heliornis fulica | reverse complement strand
CTCTGGGAAGGCAGAGTCCCTCCTTCCTACAAGTACTTTCAATTGAATTAAATATAACACCTGAACAATGAAAAGGAAGGAAGGAAGGAAGGAAGGAAGGAAGGAAGGAAGGAAGGAAGGAAGGAAGGAAGGAAGGAAAAGGTCAAATATATTGTATGAGTATGATACTATCGCAAAGTACAGCGGCAGCATGCTGCGTTCCTTCCTCCTATTGGAGTGCCTGAATGAAAGGGAAACCAAGGAAGAGAGATCTTGTCTGAGTAGCCTAGTAATAAGGTGTCCATGTGAGAAGTACTGAAATAGAGCCTGGGGCTTTAGGGATTGTTTATGTTTTCCTCCTTGTCTTGGGTAGGGTCTATCACCATCTTAAGCTGTCTTTCTTCACTAAGAATAAATGGAGCAAAAGTCAATATTTTTTTTATAATTGGGGTCTAAAATTAAGTGTGATGAATCTAGACTTAAGTACCTTTGTTATCTAGACTCATCCAAGATCAGAAGAAAGGTAAAGAGGATATAATTTTTTAACTAGGTTTCATAAGTTTTGTTCTAGGTTTAGCCCCAGGTCATTCTGTATCAAACATTTGAGAAATCTCTTGTTCTTCCTCCTTCTTTTTCCTGCTTTCAAAGTTATGAAAATTTAACTGTCAAAAAACATAATATCTGCACTTCATTTTTCAATTATTCTGTGGCTGACACTGTGTCAATAACAGAACAAAAATGAAGAAAGGTAACATTTAGAGTATTTCTCCAAAATCTGATATATGTTCACTTAGTGCATATGGTAATGAACAGGTAAAATGTAACATAAACTCTATTGTCAATTACATTTTGTCTCCAATATTTGCACTGTTTATAACAGTATTCATATTCTTGTTTTATTTTTCTCCGGTCAGCAGTCTGTTTACCAGGTATGAGTAAGGATACCTTTGGGATAGGACTGTTATTAGTTCAGTCTTTTTCCCTTTCTCGTAGCAAATAAATAACTGTATTTACTTTCACAGTATAAAACAAAGCAAGGTGTGTGTGTGTATGTGTGTGTAAATAAGATTAAAAGCATCTCTTATTTGGGTTTATTTTTGAAGCAACCATGTTGTATTTTCTGCATTATCTCATTTTTGTGATTATCTATGCATCTGAAAATAGATCAAACCATTAGACAGAAATTACGAGATGAAAGCATCCAGGAAACTTCTGTATCTGCCTCTAAAAACAGGAAGGAAGTTTAGAGGGGAAAAGAAGGGTTATGATTTCTTCACTTTGCTATGTGCAGTATTCTGAGCATATTTGAAAAGTGTTCTGTTTCTTATCTCTGGAAACAACCTGAGAGAGAGAGAAGTACATACATAGATATTGTTATATATTTATAAAATATTTTTTTTAAAAAGAGTGGAAGGGAAGAAAAGCTATAAAAAACACAAAAATTAAGTAAATTAGATGCATTGAAATTTTGATGTAGACAGAGAATATTGAAGATGCATCACAACTCAACTCACCCATGAACTATGTCCATACCCTCCAAGAGGCTGCACCAAGTGACCTCTCAAAAGGACTCTTCTTCATGTAAAGAAATGCTTCATGTGAAAGAAAAGTTTTATTTTTCATATTCTAAATGAACTAGGCAATCTTTTGGCTGATTGCTGTGTAAGAGCTTTCTCAAAGACAATTAAAATAAAAGCAAGCAATGATCTTGAAATTAAAAATGTAGCTGACAAATTGAAGATGAAAATAACTTTTGGATTCATGTGTTTGGCAGTTTGGCTCAGATTATTTTGTTTGAAGGAAAAAGATTTATTTCTCACAAATTTTTGGCTTAAGCTTCAAACTGGGACATCTCAAAAGATAACTCAATTGAAATACACTGAAGCTGCACTAATTTTTAACCTACATGTTCAGTTCAAATATTTACTTATTTTTAAGGTATTCAGATTTACCTTTAGATGTTTCTTTACATTTAATATTTTATATTACAACAGAAAAAAAAATCCAGATAAATCATTGTAGATCACTGATTTCAATAAATCAAGGGATCACAGTATCACAGAGTCAAAGAATTACTAGTTGGAAAAGACTTTTAAAACCATTGAGTCTAAACTTACCTGTCCTCTCCTAAACTATATCCCTAAACATCTCATCTATCTGTTTTTTAAATACATCCAGAGATGGTGACTCAACCATCCTGGCATAGCTTGAAGTCATTCCCCCTTGTCCTATCACCTGTCACTTGGCAGAAGAGACCATTGCTCACTTCTCTACAACCTCCTTTCAAGTAATTGTAGGCAGTGATAATGTATGCCCTCAGCCTCCTGTTTTCAAGACTAAACAATCCCAGTTCCATTAGCAACTCCTCATAAGCTTTGTTCTCCACATGCTTCACCATCCTGGTTGCCCTTTTCTGGACCCACTCCAGGGCCTCAATGTCTGTCTTGTAGTGAGGGGCCCAGAACCGAACACAGTACAAATATTTATAGTATCTGACTTTATAAGAGAATTTTTCACATAAACAAGGACATTTCCTCACAAAGCTAGAAGATTTGATGGGAGAGGAGGGAAATCATACTTTTTTTGGCCAAATCTTTAAAAGCAAAACAAAAATCATTTTTTTTTTCAGCTTTCTGTACTTGCATCAACTAGCGATTAATCTTTATCTGTTGCATAGTTTGTTTAAAGGAAGGGGAAGGTTTGGTTCAGAATTGCAAACCATATCTGTATGATTCCAATGACAACTGTATTTATGACATGTCTCTGGTCTGAGATTCCAAATTTAAAAATATAAAGTACCTATAGCCCTCATTTTTTAAACATGCCCTCTGGTTCAGCTTCAAATATATACATAGCAAGTGACCCATGCTAGCATCAGATGTTTTACAGCAGACATTTTAAAAACTTTGTTTAGAGGGAAAACTTCAAGCACACACACATTTCTGCATATAGAAGTACTTTGAGAAAGTCCTAATCCTGTTATTTCTTTGTCCTGATGTGCCACAGGATTTTGTCTTTTAAGTTAGAGTTAGAATTAATCCATTCTCTGTGAAGTTATTTAGATAGTACCTGCAAACTTCAAAGCTTACAGAAATGTTATAGCTCTCTTAACAATTATTTTGAAGTGTTACCAAAGTTGATTGCATGCAACAATTTTAACTACTTCTGTGTCTACTTCAAAATTTCACAGCTCTATGAAATCCATATTAGTCCCTCAGCATTTCAAGTGCTCTGGTCCCCTCCATTGAACTCTCCCTAGTTTGTAGATGTCTCCCTTGTGCTCTGAGCCCTAATCTGGACACAATACTCCAACTGGCCTCCTCCCAGGTGATGAGGTGAAGTGAACAATCACTTTCCTGGAGCTTTTGCCTTTACCAGTGCAGTCCAGTTTGCAGCCAGAATTCTGTTCCCCAAAGACTGAATATATTTAGGGTTTTTTTCAAGTTACTGGAGAATTCCCTTCGTCATCACTATTTCTGAAAGAGGACAGTGGCCTCACAAGGACAGCAGTCAGCTCCCTCAAACCTTTAAAATGCAACATTTGTAAACATGCAGGTTTCCGAATTACTCTCCAACTCAACTCTCCTTTACCCTGGGCACCTCTCTTCCCTGGACTCTTCTGACAAATCTGTTGAAATGGGAAAATCTGACAAATGGATAGACTGTATTAGCAGGAATGTGTGAGCTGGCAGCATTCCCTTGTTGACTGGAGTGATACACAAGCTGAAGTAGTATGTCAGCTGTTACAGAAGAGATTCTCAGATGGTCACAAAAAAAAGTACCTGTCAGGAATTTTCCTAAGGAACTCCTTTGACCATCATTACAGAGAGTACTAATGTTTTATACTACAGAAAAATGGGAAAATCTTGGGTTTTATCTGGTTTAGGCCAGTAATAATTAGATTTATCATTCCTTTTTACTGCTTATTCCAAAACAGGAATAATTGTTCTGTTTACCTGAGTTTGTAGTGCTCGTGCCCTTTCATTTGACAGCCCTGCTTATAACACACTTCTGCAGATTCCAAGACATCAGAGTTCATTTTCTTTTTTTGTTTGAGAAAGTTGAATATCTTTTGTCTTACCTACAGATATGACCTTTCACAACATAATATTAAAAGCAAAGAAAGTAATTTTTTTTTAAACAGAAAAATGGGCATTCCAGAAGTCCCTGAGTAAATTCAAGCTTAGGACTAGAAAGAGACCCAAACACTAAACTAAATGAGACATACCAAGGCAAGATTTATTTTTTTTTCACTCCTTGGTGATTAAGCTAAATAATTTTTGACAAATGTAGAAGTGACCCTCTAGCCTGCTAGCTTTGTCCTTCACACCTTCTGTGGCAGATGAGATCTGTGGATCTTGGCTCCAGTCATATTTTGTCATATTTTCTGCAAAGGATAACTGAGCAGGGAGGAATGAGTAAATCACTACTGTATTGTGTTTGAGACAGTTCTCTGCAAGGCTGAAAACCAAACTGAGGTATGTTTTCTGACTGAAGACAGGCAAGTAATGACAGATTAGGTCTTGGTGTTGAGTCATTAGGGTGACAGCAGAGCCTAATTTTCTTACGAGGATTCTAAAATCTCCTTCGTCCAATCTTCCTTCCCCCAAAATTTCATGGTGATTGAATGGTAATTTTTTTCTTTAGTTTATTATTTTTGTCGTTATCATTATTAATATTGTTAATGAAAATATATAATAATACCTCACCACTTACCCCTTGAAGATTTTGGAACAGCATAAACAGTGCTTGACAAAACATCCTCTCCACCTGGTGTTCTCTATTTTAACTACCTACAGATTTTTGAAGTTGCAGACAATGAAGCATTTAATTTGTTCATAGAGAGCAAATTAAAAAAAAAATTAAACAGGGAAGTGTCATCTTGGTTTGCATGGCTCTCTTTTCACAGCCCTAGAAAATGTACAAACAAGTGCTAAAAAGGTCAATATTATATATGTCCTTAACTTCCATACAAGAAAAACTAACCCTAATATTTTCTATTTAATCTACTGAAACAAGTGAAAACAATAGAACTGTAATAGTACGAAACTCACAAGCAAAGACAAAAAAAAGAAAGGACAGTAGAAAGAAGAGGAAAAAACTCAAGGAATCAGAAGGAAAATAAGAAGAAAAAAACCCTCAAAGTGAGAATTGTAAAGGTAACACATTGGATGATTGACCTGATCTGTTGCAAAAGGATCTATTGAGATAATAAGCATTATTATTACTAGGAAATTTAGACAACTGTTCCTGAATGTTTTGTTTGGACTCTCTTTTTTTTTTTTACAACTGCTGATAATTTCTCTTTATTTTTCAGCCTAATTAGTGTTCAAATGACAGCATGAAATAAATGGTGTTTGACAGGTGAAAGGGCAAGAAAAGAGTGGAAACAGCACTGCTACTAACATATCCAATGTTTTGTTGATGTGTCTGTAAATAATGGGACACAGAGAAGTAACACACAGTGAAACTAAAGATTTCATGATAGATGTTCAAAGTTATAGGATCACATAATAGTATGTGTTTTACCAGAGCAACCACCACTTTACTTGATTATTACCATGCATTCTGTCTTAAAGCATTTATAGCTGATAAGACTGAGCTTGCCTAAAACCACTGCACTACAGTGCTACTGTCATCCCAAACATTTGAGCATAGTCAGGAAAACTTCTTAGTTATAGAGTTTCACAGCCCTTCTATAATGTAACTTCAGAAAATTGCTAAATAAACAAGCTAACTCAGAAAATACACACACTGATTTGCAGCATATTCTGAAAGCACTTACACGTCTTAAATAATTAATATTTCCAAGATACCTGTGTTTGCCATTTTTCTGATGGCAAATAGAATCATAGAATAATAGAATAGCTAGAGTTGGAAGGGCCTCACAGAGGTCATCTAGTCCAACCCAAATATAGTCCAAATATAGTGCAACTATATAGTGCAACAAATATAGCGCAACTAAGACAAAGGAACAGTAACACAATATCACAATCAAGATTAAGATATCCATGTTCCCTCTAGCTCATTACATGGTGTCACTCAGTTAGAAAAGGTTGCAGTGTCTTAAAATGTCTTTGAAGAGGATGTTTTGAACAAGTATTGTTCATGCAGTGCACAGCACTAATACACACACACACACACACACACACACACACACACACACACCACTCAGATAGTCCTGGATAGAAATAAGAAATCCCTATAAAAGTGAAAACCCCAGCAAGCAAGCTAGGTACATTTCCTGAGAAATAAAAAAATTCTCCATCAGTTTTTAAGTACTGCCTCTGTTAAGGAATGAGCTCACTGAGAGTAGCTATCCTAGCAACAAAATCTGGGTTAAGGAATGGAGCTATGTCTGATACTAAAGTGATTTAAAAGTATAATTTATTTACAAAGCAAGTTTAAATCAGTTTAGCACTTGGTATGCATATTATCACATCAGCCATGTGTTGGTTCAACCCTTCTATTCCACAGTGTGAAAATGAAAGCTTCGCTAATCGCAGAGAAAGCCGAGAATATTTTTATCATATTAATCACTTGCTTTAAGGGAAGCTCTGTGTTCTGTTTTCTGCTAAATCTGAATATTGGAGTAACCTTGTCTCAGAACTGGTCAATCAACGACCAAATTCATCAACTCCCTGCACTATTGTGATGACACAAGTACCTGGTAACCTGCACTGTTAAATAAGATTTAAAGTATGTTTGTTTCAATACTAATATAAATCAGCTGATATGTATTTTATTGAAACTGATCCATAATGTCACAGATTTATGACTGTTGTTATATATGCACTCTAGGGTTTGTTTCTATAAAACCTGATTCTCAGTGATTATTCTTCCTGATCCCCCAGGATACCACTTTTATGAGGTCCTAACTGAAAATAAAACCGAAAACAAACCCAAAAAAAGAACACAACCACCACCAACAACAACAACAAAACCCTCAAAAAACCCAATCCTCTCTATCCAAAGAAACCCAACTGACCCACAATTTTTAACTTTCTGTTATTTAGGGTAGACAAGATAATAGGACTCCTTGGAGGAGGTATCATTGACTACTCCCTGCCTGAAATCTTCTTGTGTCCTTCTAGTGATACCTGTACCCGCTGCTTCCCTGAAGTGCCTGTACACTAACGCACGCAGCATGGGAAATAAGCAGGAGGAGTTAGAGATCTTTGTGTGGTCACACGACCATGAACTCATTGCGATCATGGAGATGTGGTGGGAAAGCTTGGATAACTGGAATGCTGTCATGGATGGCTATGTTCTCTTTAGGAAAGACAAGCTGGGGGAGGCAAGGTGGTGGAGTTGCTCTGTATGTGAGAGAGCAGCTAGAATGTGTTGAACTCTACTTGGGGGAGGGTGATGTTCCAGTGGAGAGCTTGTGGGTGAGAATCAAGGGGCAAACTAGTACGGGTGACACTGATGTGGGTGTGTACTACTGGCCCCCTGATCAGGAGAAGGTTGATGAAACCTTCTTCATGCAGCTGGAAGTAGCCTCATGATCCCAAATGCTGATTCTTATGGGGGACTTCAATTGCCCAGATATCTGTTGGAAAAGCAACAGGGCCAGGCACGTGCGGTCCAGATGGTTTCTGCAATGTGTTGAAGACAAATTCCTTATACAGATGGTGGAGGAGCTGATGAGGGTGGGGTGGTACTGGATATTGTCCTTACTAATAAGGATGGGCTTGTTAGGGAAGTGAAGAGAGGGGGGGGAGGTTGGGACATAGTGACCATCAGATGGTGGAGTTCAAGATCTTGTATGGTAAAGCAAAAAGGATTGCTAGCCTGGACTTTAGGAGAGCAAACTGTGATCTCTTCTGGCCTCTAATTAGAGCTCTCCCATGGACTGGGCTGTTAGAAGGTCAGGGGGCCTGTGAGAGCTGGTCAGTGTTTAAACAGCGCTACTTCCAAGCTCAGGATTGGTGTGTCCCTATGAGTAAGAGATCAGGGAAGGGTGGCAGGAGACTTGTGTGGATGCATGAACTCCAAAGAAAGCAGAAGGTTTATGAATTGTGGTAGAAGGGTCTGACCACTTGGGTCAAGATAGAATACAGAATCAAATAATATTATAATATTAATAATATAACAAATAATATTATAAATCCTTTGCGCTGCTTTAAAGGTGTACTCAGGGATATTCGGTTGTAACAATGGAAATTAATATGCATGTGTATGTTAAAAATTGGCACACAATACCATCTCAACTGTCACATATGTTAAGATCTCTTAGTCATGAATACCCCTGCATACATTTTGAATATTATTAAAATAAGCAATCAACTATCCAACAGTCTCATGCTGGGAAAACTGTTTTCCTAAACATTTGTACTTTGCAATCCCAACAATTTTTGCCCAGTAATTATTCTAATGGAATAAGATAGTAGCCCTAGATAATGCTCCTTATGCAAAGCCTGTATTCACAAACCTGTAGGCTAAACACATAAATCAAGCAATTCATTAGAAGAGAGAAATAAGCTAACTGTAGATGTATTCATATTGTTTTAGCGGTTCATCTGCTAAGAAAAAGTCTAAGAATGGACTTAAATTCATGTAATATCAGTACTTAATGCTGAGATTTCAAGTGTGTTTAAGATTTAAGTATTTGTGTCAATGTTTTAATGACTTAATAAGTTAAATGTCTGTAGTTTTACTACTCTTATGCAAAATTAATTCAACTAAATGTGGTACATACTCTCTTATCAAACTGGATGTCAGGCCATTCTCCATCTCTTCTTTATAATTCCACACAGATGTAAGGGCGCTTACTGAAATTCTTTTTCAGTGTACAGCAACCTCTGTAAACAGTAAGGATTGACACTGTTGTCATTCCAATCAAAGCTAAAAGCTTTTATGAATGAGTGCTCAAATCAAGCTGATAATAAAAGTCACTTTTCCTACTTCACAGCTGAAAGTGTCATGAATTCAAAGTACAGTTAATGAGAAGCAAGGCTGTGTATGGTTTAGAGGAACATAAGCTTAGGTAGTGCAAATTGAAAAAGTGGAAAGTAGGAGCGGAACTATTAAAATAGTTAATTTCATTATGAAAAATGAAATGGTTAGAGTCCAAAATGTGGGAGTTGCAACAGAGAGGAACCACAGAATATCAGAAAATATAATTTCCACAAATATGTTCCAGAGAATAACACTTATCTGTAACAAAATTCTGATTTCATCTAGGGGTGTCTTAGAAATAAAAAAATATATTGGAAGAAATAGATCATTAAAATAGCTTTCCATATCTGACAGGTTTGTCTATTGATAGTAGTTACAGTTATAGCTGTAAAACTGCAAGTTATTTCTATGTATAAAATGCAATAAACTGTTAACATTCTACCGATTACCTTTTTACACCAATATTGCAAAAGCATATTATTTAGAGTAAAATATATTTAAAGATGTAGTTAAGATAATTGCCAGCAGTAAAAGATCTTTGACCAGAACCTGAGTTCAACAGCTTTACTTTTGAACTTCCCATTTTCATGACAGAAATGGCCCTTCTGCAGAGATATCTTAATGGTCCAAATAAAAATTTGAGGTACTCTGTCCTGTCTTGTAACATGCCTACAATAACCATCATACCTGAGACAGAAGGCAAAAGTGCCTTGTAAAGAAGAAACTGACAGAAACTGAGTTCTACTGGGTCAAAAAACCTCTGCGACTTGGTTCTGCAACTCTGTTACATTGGATGAAATTCCTTCAATCACATCAGAATCTTTTAAATTTAATCAAAATATGCACATCCACAAGTCAGTTAATCTATTCCCTCTCCATTGGCTATAAAGAAGATAGATGGTTATTTGCTCATAGACATTTAAAAATCTAACTTAGGGAAATGAATCTCATTTTGGGTCAAAAATGGAACAAAAATGGATCAGAAATGGATCAAAAATGGAAAATTTTGAAACACAGTCATAGAAAGTCTAGAATACTACTTTAAACTTTATCAGATAAAGTGGTGCATGGCATTCACCAAGCTAGAATTGACCTGGATTTGATTTAAGAAGCAAATTTCACTAATAATTTTTTTATATATGGGTGTGTGTATATATATAAATATATATAATAGTTTATATTTAATTTTATATACCCAAAATAGCTTACATTAGAAGAAAGAACATGTATAACAAATAATGCATGTTAAACAAATATATACGCACCTATATGCTTCAAAATATAAATGCATACAAACATAAAGCAACTTGCTGGGAAGACTGAGCCAAAGGAACTCTTCTTCTTAATAAATATTTGCCTTCTATATCTCCTGGAAACATTTATAAATGTTAGACAGAAACCACTGCAATACAAACCACAGAAATCCAAAATCACCCTAATTTACATATAGTGCTATCAAAGTATTCAACCAGGACAGTGTTATACAGATATCTAGAAGCAGTTACATGTGTCAAATAGAAAAGTGTTGAAATTCCAGAAAATAAAGCCAAATTTTATATAGTCAAGTTAAATCTATTAAGTCAACATTGGACTAAGAAGGAGATGAGCTCATTTTCCAAAGAAATGTTGCAGAAATAAACACAAGAAAACAAATTTAAATGAATGTGGAAAATTTCTTAGTTCCGTGCCTAATATTTCATTAGTGTTACTTAAATTTTGTGCAATACATGACACTTACATAACAGCTCAAGGGAATTGTATTTAAAGTTTCATTTCTTTGAACTCCTTTTAGTAATAAAGGGTTTTAGCATGGTTTTTAAAGCACACAGATAATGAAATTCTGAATACCTCTACTAAGTTAGAGATGCAAATTGGAGTAATGTACCCAGTACTGCATATAAACCAAGCTAAAGGTGTAAGGGGCTCTTCCATGCAAATGAGCTTAGTCACTGCTTCTAGCTCCAAGTAGAAACTTGGAATAAATCAGTATGCTTTATTTTCAATATGTTCATGTTATCAAATAAGCCAGAAGTACCCAAGTCATTAAAGTAGATATGAACCAGAAGGCAGTTTCTTACATGGCTATTCCCCCCAAAAAAATAGTTTTAGCTTTATTCTGCATGTGGCATTATAGAAAACTGTATTTTATGAGACTACTTAAGGAGAGACAAACATTAAAAAAAAACAAGAAAGGCAAAAAATTGAGACTATCAATACAAAATGTGATGGCAATAATAAGGAAAAGTTGATTCATTCATTTTAATTCAAATGGTTATACTTACCATATGAAATTTCCAGAAATCTCTTTCAGAAGAATAAGAAGGTGGATCTGTGTATTCTCACAGATTAGGTTCTCAAGTGCTTCTGATAAGAGTTGAAAATATTCCCTTGATCTGGGTGCTCTCATAGCTTGTCTTCATGGCTTCTGCTTCCAAGATTATTTTTATTTGGCTAAACTAAGAACACTGTCGAAGTGAATTCATGCCACAATGGACTGTACTCATTACATAACACCCTCTAATACCTGATGATGGACTTCAGTTCACCTAACTGTAACTGCTTAAAAAATAAGCATCTAGGGTAAACTAGTTATCAAGGCCTCTTTGGAGATGACTGAGAGCATCAAGCAATTCTGGAAGCTGATAGAGCCCAACTTAGATTGTTAGGTTTCCTCATTGTTAATAAATAGAACATAAACAACTAACTTAGACACCTGCCTTATACACGGTGAACGTTAGATGAGATTAATCACGCTCTTAAGGAGGAGTACCTTGTAGAAAACATCTGGCAGGACAGCTTCCTTCTCTGTTTCAATTATGTGGGTGATTTCTCCTGTTAACACCGAGGTAGCATGCTCGTGGCCAAGGAAGCAAGGTGATATTTTGAAAGTGCTGAATGCATTTAGCCATCTTTGAGCACAGTTAAGTAGGATCTAAAAATAAGGAGAGACAGAATAAAATGAGAATCAATGGATCTGAAAAGTGAATGTCCTTTTGACCAATAGTGAATCAAAGACATCACTGTGAGAACCTCTGTTCTGAGCAGTTTCAGAAAAAAATTTGGGTTTCACATTGATAAAAGCAACACCTAACCTCTACCAGTTATACCAGTGTGTTCCATTACTTCAGCTTTTAAACTGCTGCAAAGACCTCTGTGTTGTCAATTTACATTTATAGAATGCAACTGAATGAAATACATGTTATAAAAATGTATAGGGTGCACTAACAGTAGTCCTCAGAATAATCAGAAAATCACTGATGCGGAAGAAAGGTATGCTGCATTCCCAATAATTCATGCCTACATAATATATATGACACTACATTGGAGATGATTGCACTCTACTGGACTGTATAATAGTTATGTAACAACCAAACCAAAAGGGAGTATAAGGACTTCTGATGCACTGTCATGTCAGACTTGTCTCACTGACATTGTCATATTTTGACTATGGATAAATCTTCAGTAAGCATATGCAAATGCTGTGGAATGGAACATTCCTGCTCTTTACTGTGAGTCGTATGACTTTAGAGCAGAAAATTTCAATATAATATTAATAAATTATATTTTTAAAGGAGGTAAATAAAAACACAATGTTTTTTAGTGGCTTTTCAGTCTTTTTACATTTCAACCGTTCTTTTGACTACAAAAAGCCCTTACTACTTTCTTCTGAATATTTTCAGTTTATATTTTTAGTATCAGAACATGTTTTGTGCTTCCTAGTTCATCTGTTTTTACAGGATCCTGTCCTATACCAGACTGGTAAGTCCTAGACTTCATGCTACAGGTGCATACAGCAGACATTAAAGTGAGATATTATTGCCCACTCAAATAAATGACCTGATCACCAAAGACCAGCTTTCTTCATTTATTTAAAAGAAAAACAAAATAATGGGTTAAAAATTTACATCAAGTATAAGACAACAAGTTGCATTCAACCCCATTATTGGCTGTTTGGGGCCAGCAGTGTACTGTGGGTAGGCCAAAATAAAAACAGATTCAAAAGGTTAAGGTACTGGATTTACTTATGCATACCCCTACCTGCCCAAACAGAAAGACTTCTCTATCTGTGCAACCATAGAACCAGTGCCCCTCCTTAAACTACAATGAGTTAACTTCCAGGTAACCAGAAAAGGCAAAGTGACTGCCTCATGTCTCTAATTCATTGCATAAGCAAGCTGAACAGTCAGAGGACAAAACAGGCAGAGATTATTTCTCCTGCTGTTTCAAGCTCAGACTAATTATCTGGGCAAAAAGTGCATAATTTTGGAAAGGAAGCTCATTCTCTGCATTTCAAGGATACGGCTCACATAAATACCATCTTACTGTTCTCCTTGCCTCTCCCCTCCCTTTCCCCTCCCGCCCCATTTCAGGCATCCGAAAATGCTGCAGGGAATTCTGCTGACTAGGGGATGTGCAAACAAGGAGTCAGCATAGCTCAGATTTTTTTAGTTTATGACCTGCTGAGGTTCCAGGGAGCTGGAACCTCAGCTTCTTAGGATGAGTAGAAGAAAAAATGACAACTCTTAAATGTATATTTATCTTACTAGAAAGGAGACTGAATAAGTAAAAGCCAAAGACATGACTCTAAAAATATTTTTTTCTTTTTTCAAGTTATAGGATGGTAAATATGAAAACATTTTGCAACTTTTACTGATTGCACATCATGATCCCTTCAAGTAAATATGGCAATGTCCATATCCTAGTTAAAATCATGATGCTGTTATTGATATTTTTCTCTCTTTTTCAATTGGCACTTACACCTTGGAAACAGAATCAATCAATTAGAGATTGTGGTATAATTTTAAGGCTGCAGTAAGTGTCCCTCTGAATTATGATCATGTGGTTCTTTAGAGATAAACATCACCCTAAAAGAGTATTAAAAATGTGTGCAAATCTGAAAGCATGTTTTCTGGCTTGAGATTACAGAGCTCACTTGAGTTCAAGCAGTAAGCATGAACCCAGGGGGCACAGAGATTTGAATTCTTGTTTTGCCACCTACCTCTCTGCAAATGAAATTGTTAAGTGGGATGAATATCTGCTTTCTTTGGAGATATTAGCTGAGCATGTTTCTTAAAAATATTGCAATTGGGGAAGGTATTATTAGAACAGCTATAGAGAAGAGCCAGCTGAATACTGAATGGTACTTAAGATAGGCTACTGCTACAAAAGTTTCCTTTATCCCCACTTTCACAACATTTGCTTTCTACTATTATTTCAAAAAACTGTTATGCAAATATCCTATCATTGATGCCTTTCCTCAGTGATCTTTGCATGAATCAAAAAATCCCTTAAAATTCAGCAGCACTTCTTCCAAGTTGCAGCAACAGGATATCTTTCCAATGAATCCAGCAGTGTGGTGAAGGCGCAGTGCTCATGTGCAAGGCAAGTACCAGGTCTAAAGGCAAAATCACAGAAAAAGACAAGTTATCAGCAGTACAACAGCTGTACTGGAATATTTTCTTTAGAAAATATATACCATATTCTCCAAATAGTGATAAAGTGAAATCTGTAAGGCCCTCTGTCTCTGTAGCTAACTTCACATTTGGCTACCAGAAGCCATTAAATTATACCCTGTGCCTGTGCCAAGGAAGTGAATGGCATTGACCCTTCACTTTGCTGTGAACTGAATGACAAAGTGACTAACTCATGCTTCAAATGATATGGGAGATAAGTGTTACTCTCCAGAACACCTCTAAGCGTTGCTGTTGTTAAGTATATCTTCAAAATACATAACTGGCCCACTCAATTTGTGTGCATCCTGAGCAAACATTTTCATCATCTTCTCAGCTCTTCTTCCAAGACTGAAAGGAAACGTGCCTCAGTTTCCATGGTTCAAGGTGTGAATTTCTAAAAGCAATGGGAGAGAAGCAGTACAGTACCCAACTTCCTCAACTAGTGCCATAAGCCAGTTCTCTTGATCTCACTTGAGTGGACTCCTCTTCCTTCTTCTACTCATGCTGAAATGCTGACAAAGGCTGACATGAAGAGATGGCATTAGTTTCTACATTGACTGTGCTTTGTCTAAGTCAAAGCTTCATGCAAAGTCTGTGGAAGATGCTGGTCTTTGTGTATACAAAGCAGATGATATACCCTTATAGCACATTTAGACCAGTACCACACAAAGTGCCCTGTACAAAAATGGGGTTTACATAGAAGAAATACTTTCAAACCGAAGAACTGCTCCTTGATGTTTATTTACCAATGCCACTTTTGCCACAGTAGGAAAAAACTAAATATTATGCCCTTTTTTTGCTAAAGAGTGAACTCTGCTTTGGCTTGCAAACACAGTAATGAGGTTTCTGAGTATTGGTATCTATTACTTTGAAGTTGTGAATATTTGTTGGGTAGGAAAAACTAAATAATCAGGATAAAACAATAAACAAATGATTGATACAGAAACCTTTGTTGAATTTGGAAAAACAGTTGCTGAACTGTCTGGCTTGTACACGTGATTGAGGACCTCTGAATGAAAACCGAGGAACTCATTCTAGATATCTGAAATTTCCTACTATAGATTAATAATGTTCTCATATATATTTCTGCTTTGGAGAACAAGAGACGAAACTATCTAGGTGCATTACAATGTATTTTAAAATTTTATTACTCTGCCATTCAGCCCTTTTTCCAGAGAAAATTCCACATTCTGCCATGATTATAAATACAAGGCATTTAAAAGTGAAAACAAAATCAATTTGCTTGATAACTGTGGCAACAAGAAGACTCTTCACTGCATTATCACTCTTCCAGCTGCTGTTGAGTTACACAATAGACTTTTTATGAAAAGATAAAAGCTCCATAAAGCCAGTAGATCGGCAGATATACATGGAACTGACCACCCTCTCATTCTGCTTTTAAATTTTCCTCCCCACAAAGAAAAAGTTACGAAATACAACACTGGAGCTGCAAAAAATGACTTCTGCTAGAAAGTGAATGGAAAAGACAGCAATTAAAGGACTGATTTTTCATTCAGGAATTTACATAGGTAATGGGTGCCCCAGAAGAGCAACATTCAAAGAAGACATGTGCTTGAAGTTAGGCTTAATGTATGGTAGTCCTGCCATAACAGCCACATGGAAATGAGGGATATTCTAGGTGACTTGAAGGTGTTCTACTTTTTGGGTAGAATTCTTTGGCCTTTACTATCTTTGGTATGTCTGCCTCTATTAAATGCATCTCTGATCTCCTATTACCTCCTTTCCTCTGCTGTTTCTCATTTTTTCACTGACCTCCTTTTCTTTGTCTTCCTTGTGTATTCCTTGAATGTTTTTACCGACATATTCCATCAAAGTCATGCAGTCATCTTCCTTCTAAAGCGTTTACTTCTCTTGAAGTTATCATTGACTTGATATTAGCTCATGTCACACAGCATCAACATCAAGCATTAAAAGTAAAACACCATGGAGAAATTACTTTTTGTCTCAAGAATTTATAGTTTGTGATGGAAAAAAAAACCCAAACTTTAAAAAATCTTTAAAAGAACCCCAACCCCTAAAACAAAAAACAAAACCACCACAAATCAGCTCATGTAATCAAGTAGGAAACAAAAAAGAGACCTAAAAGGCCCTGAAATCCCAGAGCTTTGTGGATAAATAAGAGTCTATGATCTAATCTTGGACTGATCACATGAAGTTTAGATACTATTTTCTAAACTTTTAATGAAGTTCACAAACTTCATAACACAGGGCCATTTAATTAGTAATAGCTTCACACTGTGAAGTGTCAAATAATGTATCTAAGAACCAGTATTTTCAGCTTACACAGCAACATAAACCACTGTTTTCTCTTTGAAAAGCAAAGCTCTTAATGGGGATTCAGGGGCACTGTGCCCAGGAGGAATTTTTACGGTCAAGCAGCCATAATACAGGAATGAACTGCAATAACTTGAAAGGATAAACTTGTTTCCCTAATTCTGGACTAAATTTTTGTAGTTGCTATGAGAAAGCCATAGCCTGGAAGATGTCTGATGCTGGGTTTTGGGGGTTTGGACTTTTGTTTTTTCTTTTCTGAGAATTCTAGCATTAGGAATATCATATTCGTTAC
>VXBZ01001715.1:105199-149157 GCA_013399135.1 Heliornis fulica | reverse complement strand
AAAAAAAAAAAAAGAGTTCCTCACAGTCTTTCTGTTATCCAGTAATAAGCACAACCCAGATTATTCTGTTCAATATTTTTAAATAAACGAAGTTGCATGCATTAAGTTCATTTGAAATCTATCATTTGCTTTAAGCCCCAGCAAATGAAGAAAAGTAATTATTCTGTGACCTTTTCAATGTTTAGAAATTTAGATATATGGGGTCTGGATCCAAATCCTATGTGATTTTCAATTTAGCCTTCCTTTGCAAATCTAAATACTTCAGACCTCCACTACATTCTTCTTTAAACACAAAATTTTAAAACTTTCTTTTCAGTTTTGTTTTCATCATTTTTTTCCCAAGTGGGGAAGCTGAACACTATCACCTCAGATCTGTAATAAACACTGGAGAACAAAAAAAAACATACAAAGAAATGCATTAGTCTCACTCAACAGATGATGAAACATGTCTATGAAAACAGAAAACAGCAACGTGTATAACTGGAAACTTTTATGTGACCTGCAGTAGTTCTACTCATATCAATAATTAAATCAGATTTTTATTTCATATAAGGAAGAGGTCGATACACAGACTATCTGCTCCTGATACTAACTGTGGTTAATTGACTATTTGTGCAACTGCTATTCCTGATGTAATTATACAGCACTGATTGATATTTAAGCTCCCCAAATTAAATTGTGAGCCCCTATTTCACAATGAGATATTTTTATACATAATTCAAGGATTATTTTAGTTACTTGGTTTCCTAAAATCATCTCCTTTGTAATTTTTTTTGGCCTTCTGCGTTCCCCGTTAATTCTGTTCCTATAATTTTAATATGATTTTGTTCTCTACCAAAGAATTGCTGCTGCAGTTTACTTGATGATCAAGTGGACTAGATAATCTGATTCACATTTATAATCTTTTTTCTTTTTTTTTTTTTTTTTTTTCCCCACTTGAAGCATAAACCACATTTTAACTCCAGTCAAAAGGTTATAGAATTAGTCTGGGAGATACAAACTTCTTTTATGCTTTTCTCAGCAAAGATTATTTCTTCCTCCTGAAAGATTTTTGACCGTTATCAGCATTTTAGTCAGAAACCAAGACATGAAAATAACCTCCTTTCTTATTTATTCAGGAAGATTACTAAGCAGAAACTCTATAAGAGACAGTACAGGGCAATAAGAGTTTTTAGAAGGACTATTTCTATAAAGAAGAAACCCTAAACATCAGTTACATGCAGGTTTGCACTTTGTGGTTTGAGCATCAAATACATGGGGTTTTTTTTACACATAAAACCAAAACTAGACAATATAATTGCTCTAAAATGACAACATCATGTCTAGAGATAAGAAGGCCTGGTTCTGTTCTCAGTTCTGCCACTGCCTGTATCTTGCTTTCTCTGTGTATAAAACGACAACTAGGGTATTTACACTTCTTTATAGCTCCCTTTGAGATCTAAGAAAGGAGGCATGTACATGTCAAGTATTATATTTAACTGCATATAGATCTTCTTAGTAAGACAGCTGTGCTGTCAAAATAGTATTCTGGAGACAACCACAGACAGAGGAAAAAAAGTACAAGTGAGGAAAGAGACTCATTTATTCTACAAGACCTTGTGATCCAGTTAGAGCAGAGATGGGGACAGAGTACTAAAATAGACATATTTTTTTCTGCTAGTGTATGAACTAAAGCCATAAAATTTTTCTGAGCATATAGAATGTTTTCAAAACAGAGGCACATGAAAACAAAACTGTGTGAATTATATTGATAGAGAAAATAGAGCAGCAGGTGAGTGTCCTAAAATACAACATGAAACACATTTTTGATTCCCACAGTTTTCACTGACCTGAAAAACACCCATTCTTTTGTACACAGAAATGCCTGTGTAAAGCAAGGAGATCTTTTCTCTTTCTTTCAAATGCTACTCCCCTGTGCTTATACTTACTGTAGAAGACTCTGCATGCCTCAGAGCTTCAGTTTTCTTTTCTTTTTTGGCCAGCTGGTCAAACAAATCCTCTTTACCTCCACCTACAACCTTTTTCTTTCCTGTCATCAGACTTTCACAGCTGTAACAGCCACAACTGTTTCTGTGACATTATCAGAGTGTAGGACCCTTAAAGACCTTTTGCCTTCCCTTCATGTCTATCCATTTGCCACTGAGTCTGAGTCCATCCAAGGTAGGATTTTGTACAGATTTCTAGATTAGGCCTGCAATGTTTGAGTAATGGATCTTAAGACATAATGTAGCAAGGCTGAAATAATCTTTCTGCTTTCCTTTTAGTGCTCATCTTAGAGAAGCAAATGAAATAGTGACATAAATAAAGAGTTCTGAAGATGGTCAGGGAAATGGTCAAGCAAATAACGTGAGAGGGGAAAGGGAGTCAGGGCTTCCTCTTAGACCTGGGGAGTCCCGTACAGCAGAATGAAAGTGTCCTCCTCTAGCTGTAGAAAATACAGTATGTGATGCTTTTGACTGCACAACATCAGTTCCAGTATGTCAGCAATAATGACATTTTGAGTCAAGAGTGACACCCACTTGATACAGGTCAACCCTCCTTGTTGACTAGGAAATATTTTCTGTAACTAACTCACATTTAGAATTCTTTAGTGCTGGCTTTCCTACTCACAGCTGCAAGCTGACAAAGCTACAAATGAGGCCACTGGTTTAAAAAAAAAAAAAACCAAAAAAAAACAAACAAACAAACCCAAACCAAACAGCCAAACAAAACAAAAAAAAAACCAAAAAACAAACAAACAAAAGCCACAAGGAGAAAGTGTTCTTAGGCACTGGAAAGTATCAGTGAAGAACATCACTTTTGTTGTACTCTAGCTGTAATTCAGCTTTGTTTTCTTATCTGTCCTCTAAATTTATTTACTAATTTTTCTGGTGGGTAGCAATTTGTTACTACAGAATTAAATAATTCTTCTCATTTATTTTACAGTACAGTAAAAATATAGATCCCCTGGCTTAGTTATGCACAGTCCTTAAGCAGTATCTTCAAGGAGCTAAACACCATTACCTAATGGTTTATACCCACTTTCTTCTTCCAGGTCCAAGTTCCTGTGTTCCCTTTAGCATTCTGGTTATCTTGTGTTGAACCTATTAATTGCAATATGCAAACAGATCTAAACCACTTGAAAGGCCATTTGTATGTCAGGATAAGGAATGCAGATCATCTTTGTAAAGCTAGAAATAGCTATATGGGAAGAACTACAAAAATGCAATTATTTAAAAAATGGAGTAGGAATTATCTGCCCTAACTCAAATGAGGAGTTATCTTCCCTAACCCAAATCTAGATTAAAATAAGGTAAATTCTGGCTCCTGTAGCAGACAATGGAGAGATAGGCACCTATAGAAGAGAATTCACCTACTCTAGAAATAGTGATCTAAAGTTCCAAATTTAGAATGTCACCTTTTGAAGATGCTCATTCTTTAGCTGTAAAAGGAACCTATCATTCCTAGCCCAGGCACAGATATTTCACTCTAGATATCTGAAGGAAGGTGAACCCCTTCTCACAGTAGAGGAACACCCATGACAATCCTCCAGAACTGTCAGATATGTAATCCTGCAAAAATCAAACAAGAACCAAAGTGATAGTAAATTTATATAACTAAAATTACATTAGTCTTCATATATTTTTCCCAGCTAAAGAGCTTCATTAAGGATGTTGCAAAAATAGAAAGCTTTGAAAGAATGACATGGGGGCTGGACAACTGCCTGGCATACAATGACAGGTCTGTGCGAATTTGCAGCTCATCAACCACACACATTATTGACTCTTCACATGTCATGAATTCATAGAACCCACAAAATTGCTCAGGCTAATTGTTCTGGGAAAGTAGGGAGGTAAATCGACAGGGGCTGTGATTAGCTGAAAATAGATACAATATTGTACCAGTGCTCATGGCACTGTTCAATGTGACTACTTTTGACAGAGACATGTAACAATATGTAGATTTATGCATCATTTAATGCAGCCAACATCAGTGAAACAGATCCTATTACCCCTTTATTATCTTGAACCCCATTTCAAATTATGACTTTGTTTACCTTTGGGATCAGAATCACATCTTTTCAATTTATCTTAAGCAGACCACTTCTTCTGAGAACATAACGGCATAGCATCATGTAGTCTGGATATCTAACTCAGCATCAGCTGAGAAGCTCCCTCTATTACTTTTCCCTGAATTACAGCTACTTTTTTTTTCCTACAGAGAGCCAACATTCCCACATTTGTTTAACAAAATTTAATTTATATATCTATTTTTCATGATCTTAATGTTAGGATCCACACTGCCAACCTAAAACATCCATGCACCAGCTCCAGTGACATGACTAGAATTCTTTTTGAGAGAATTTACTGAAACATGATCTGAACCCCTGCTCTGTGAAAGCAGTCATTTGTGTTACTCATACACTTATCTCTGCCAGTTTACATGATCAATTGTTTCTGAATCAGGCCACACATCTCCTAACAAGGAAAATCTGAAACATGCATTCACAGATCTAGCATTTTGGGGCAGAATTTTTTCACCACAAGGATAGTCAAGCATTGAAAGAGTTTGCACAGTAATTCTGTGTGCTCTCTTTCTCTCCTTGTAGATTTTCAAAACCAGGCAGGATAAAGTCCTGAGCAACCTGATCTGACCTTGTAACTCACTGTGCTTTCAACAAGAGGATGGATGATATCCTGATGCCCCTTCTAGCATGAATTATCTTATGATCCCACAGCACTAAGACACAACTCAAAGCCAAAAACCATAATATCTGTTCTTCTCATATGGTGAAGCTTCATTCTGTTTGCCTCATCATTCAGGAGAAAAATTAAAAAAAAAAAAAAAGAAACCTTCTACTTCACCCTGTTCTCTTGAGCCTGCTTTAGGCCATAGTATTTGCCACCATGAATGGATTGTTCTTGGGCAAACAATGTCCGTCTGTCCCATCTGCCTTTGTGATATGAGGTCATGTGATCAACAGCAACTAAACAATGTAATAGAAATATGAGAATTATCATAAAATTTAACATCTAATGTGGAAAAAAATGGAAGGAACAAACACTAACAGAGGGTTCATGAGAAAAGCGTACTCTCACATCCACTAGATTTACAGGCTTCCAGGAGCCCAGACACCCAAAATGAGAGCATATGAAAGTAAAGTCAGTAAATCCTGACCACACAAACAGCTTGTACAGACTGGAGAAATCAAACATTGTCAATTGTCAAATTTATGAAAATTGTCAAATTTATGAAAAATCATACCCAAAACAATGTGGCTGCTGAACTGAGAACCATGAGATGTGAGGAAGACTTGCTAGCTGGCATTTGTTCTCTAGACCACTGAAGGGAATTCACAGTCTGCGTACAAGCATCCTGGGTCTATGTATCCTACATGAGTAGGACAATGTGAGTGTGAATGTATGATTAAAAAAAGTGACTAAAAAGTAAAGTAATATTCTCCTTTAAATTCTAGCATTGAGATTTGCTATATTGCCAGTTTTCCTACAAGACAGACTGAAACTCCCTAGGGACACCACAGCGATATGCAGACACAGAATGGGAGTGCAGTGAATTTTAGGCCACCACCTTTGGAACTGCCAGGTGACATCTGAACAGCCAGTAAGACTCCCAAGGCACCAAAACAATCATTTCATGCAGTTTTATTTTCAGTACATGGATGTATACATTCTGATACACTCTGATTAAAGGAAAAGAAGTCAGTAAAATGTTTGTTTATTCTTTATAATAATGATCCTCAGACACTTCTCAGAATTCTACTGTGTTTAGTCATTTAAATTAGGTTTTCTTTTCTTATTTTTAGTAAAAAACTCCCTCTAGCTACAGGACTTTAAATTTCTCAGTATTGAACTGTATTTATTAGGTCAGAACAATTAGTCTGTTCAAGTAATTTTGTACTATAGTTTCTTTTTCTGTCAATGACTACTATACCTCTGTTTTTTAGTATCAGGATATTTTATCTCTTTACTGCACATCTCCTCTGGGTCATTGCTTTACAAAGTGAACAGAATTGCTTTAGTGCTCATCTGTAGTCATTCACTCTCTCTGCCCATTTATTTCAAACATTTTCTCTCTCTTGGAGTTCCAAACCGGCAGGTCATCACTTTAATGTATTCACCAACCTTGTAGTTGTGTTTCAAAAAGCATTCTTGCACCCACAATTTCAAAGCAGGAAATAAGGTTTCATTTGCCATGTCTAGTGGGAATTGTTTAGCTAACAGCCTGTGCAGTACTTTGAAAGTGCAACTGTAAATTAATGCATGGACATCTTACATCTATGACTTTGGCTCCTGAGGCTTTTGTTATCTCTTTTTTTAAAAAAATCAAGTACTCGTTCTAAGTTCCTTTTTTTTTTTTTTTTTAAATACAGTCTATACTTAATTAAATTACTATTTGTTGGATAGTGCCCTAGAGATTGTCACTGTTTAGTGTTTCTGGTATATTCACATTATAGAATTCTAGCTTAAATGTCCACTCTTAACTGAAATTTCCTTAACCTCTTTTTAAAATGTAGATGGAACATAAAAGTCTTTATTTCATTGGTTCCACCATCTGCTTCCAAATATATCTATACAAAGATGGACCTTTTTCAACCACTGTCAAGCCATGTCCTTGAAGCAATCCCTTTTTGGCAATAAAGAAATAAATCTAAAAGAAAGGACATGTTCCAGACAAACCTAGCAATCACTCAGTGCATGGTGAAGTCAACCTGAACCTCTGATGCAAAAGTTCTGGTCAAGGACAGAGCTCCTCGAAGAAGGCCGAAGAGCTCATCTATGTATGTGTTGCTACAAATACTTTGTTTCCACAGAACAAATGGTAAAAATTTCTTTCCCTTTATTAATTGATTCTTTTCTATTCTTTTGCATATTTCATATCAGCTGAGCTCTTTTTGATTTCAGCTGCATGGGTAGTGGAATACATTTGGCAGGAGATTAATGTGGCAAGTACCACCCATGGATTTGCTTAAGGAGCTATCATCTCTGAAAGGGTAGCAAACAATATGAAGTAGTTTCTAGACATTGATTTCTTTGCTTGTTTGCTGAGTCAGGCACTGAATCTTTCAGTAAGGCAAGACGATCAAAGAGGATAAATGTCACTTGTATCCTTACCATGCAGAGTGTGTTAATTGCAAATGCAGCTATTGTTTCTGTTTTCTGTGAGATATATCTATTAATTTGAATAAATTATATTTTGTTAGGGTTGGGTTTTATTCAGAAAACAGAGTGGCAGTACAAGTAAAATGTTATAATTTTATGGTAGGTCATATAGGTTCCTTTGTTATTGTCCAGCTTGTGGTGGCCAAGAACTTTCTTATTTGCATGTTATAAAACGAGATGGCAAAATGTGCTTAAGAGTTTTGATTTGGTTTGAGTGTGTCACCTGATTTTGCAAACTAATTTCCATTCTTTGAAAGCTAAAATCCTCTCACTCTGGCATAAGTCTTGGGGTTTTTTGTTGCAATTGAGCCTTTAGTAGTCAATAACACTTATAAAACCAGCAGCTTGTTAAACTAAAAAACATATTAAAGGGAAAACAAGAAATACTTTTTATTCACTTGAAATCTTATTATAGTGTCCCTAAGACAAGCTATGAGACAAGTTACAAGAAAGTAATGCACAAACCAAAAATCCCTAAAAAAACTCCCCAGAGGAGTCTGAATAATTATACCTTCTTCCTGTTTCTTTCTTCCTTTTTCTTTTTATTCATCTCATTCTGAGTATAATATGTTCTGTAGGGAAGGATATAAAGGGAAGACTTCTCACTTTTTATCCAACTTTGGTGCTAAAAAGTTACTATGTAAATCCCAAATACTTCTATTTCCTTAAAAAAGTTCTCAACATTTTATATAAAGATCACCTAGTCTTTTAGTAAAAAAAAAAGTTACACAGTCTATTTGCTTTTCAAATATTTTGTGCAGATTGTGGAAAGAGGGAGACAAGAACAATACATAAAGCATTTGGTACCCTCATGAACCCAATTCTTCAGTTTTCCAGCACTGTAATCTAACTAGATGTAGCCCTAGTCAAAACCAAATGAAAGGTACATCTACATTGTCAGATACCTTTGTACTCAAATTTACACTTTAACCTTGGTTGTTTGGGATTTTTTAGTTAAAAAAAAATTTAGTTAGGTAGGGATAGAGCACAGCAGCATTTTTTTTTCCTCTCTTACTCTTTCAACAACATTGCAACAAACTTCATCTCCTCAAATGCCACCATACACCTTCATGTCAGCCCAACAAAGCACACTTTCAGATTACTGGTCTGTCTTTTAACACCACTCTGGTTTGCCAAAAAACACAAGTGTTTTTAATGTCTTAGAGCATACAGTTGGGGCCCAGAAGAGATGTGCAACCAAATCCTCTACAGCATGAATGCATCCAGAATGGGTGTGGAGAGATGCATCATATCCTCCAAGCTGGGGTCCAGAGTTCACTCTCCGAGGTAGACAATCCATAGTGGAGACTTTCCCAGAACAGAGCAGGAGGCCAAGGATTATCCTTTCCTGAAGGGAGCGGCATTCACTAGACAGAGAAAAGGGTGGTGTGTCTAGTAGGGTGGTGTTTTTTCTCTAATTTATTAAATTATTTGTAGCAACCACTTTGAAGATCCCTTCTTCCTGTCTTAGAAATCACTAATGGTCTGAAAAACCTCAGGGTTGCTTTATCTTGTCAGAAATAAGAGGCAAAACAGCAGAAGAGCCCTGGGCAGACAAGGGTCAAAAAGATAACATGAGCTCTCATAACCTTATGAGAGCTCATGTTTTGTCTCCTCCTACGAGGAGCACTTAGTGAGTCGCAGATGGGTGACCATCTGGGACTGTCACACAGCGTCTCATGCTGGGCAAAAGCATGCAGCACAGCATGACAATGGGAGATGTATGGGCTTCTATCTGGATACGAAGAGGTGAGATCCATGCATGCAGTTCTCACCCTTAGTGCCTAGTGCTGTGGCAACTCCACAGGCTGCAGGTTTGGAAATGTTTAAGAAAAGAAACATTAAATCTAACCAAGAAGCTCTTCTCAGATACTCTCCTTTGACATCATCTATAAAGGGATCATAGACTGACTTTGTTTTTGTGTATTTGAGATTTAATATTACTCACTCCCCAGAGAGTGTATTTTACTGCATTAGCACTATTCTGTGGCCACCTGTGAGTTACTGATTAGGCAGGATATGTAGGAAACAAAAGATATCTTTGGGCAAGTATGGGAACAATAAAATGTCACAAAATACTATTGTGTATTCTCTTTGGAAGCATTCATTTAAGGCAATAACACTTCTTCAGGAGTGAGCAATGCTTTTCTAATTGCTTGTATTATCTCATTACCGGTGTTTCACAACAGGTAGTAGATAGATTGTAACTGGCAAATCTCTAAAGACTTCAGACAGAAGCATAAACACACAAGGTAAAAAATATAATTTCAGTGATTACCTTCCAAGCCTTTAATAAAAGTAGTTAAGGCCTGATTTAAAAGCCTCCCTTCTGATGGTAATAGCCTATTTGTCAGATGTTATTATACAGTGATGATAGTCATTGTGCAGTAAAATGCTTAGCATTAGCACTAAATGCTGATTTTTTTATTTTCAAATGTTTCTATCATGGCAAGCAGTGGAGACATTGGCCTGAGGATTTCTATCTAACCCCAAAAGACATCAACCTTTGAAATAAATTCCAACTGTATGCTTATATTGCTTTGAAAGGCAAGATATTTCACATTAGCAATAAGAAATACAAATAAGTGAAAACATACTATATTTCATAAATGAAAAGTATATACATTAATTATAAATAAATATTGAATTATGTTTAACCCATTTAACACTTTGCCTTTAAGTTGAAACAGCCTTTTGCTTTTGACTGAAATGGGAATTTCATGAACTGGTATGTTTCTCTTTAAATTCTAGCCTTAGGTATGCTGTATCATTCACACTATATTTAAAACTCTAATGATTTTAAATTGTATGTGGATACATTTGATTGTGGTGCCATAAAAACAAGGAAAGTAATAGAAGCCTTTAAAATTTTGAGAGAGCCAAAAATAAAACATCAAATATTCAGGTTACCTGTTCTATTTTTACATTTATATTAGTGATCAATCAAAGGAAATCCAAAAGACTCATTTAGATGTAAACACATTGAAGATGCCAGAAATTGAACAAGAAGAATCTCCTTTTCACTAATCTCAGAAGGGTTGGATCAGGTTCTATCTTCTAGAATATTTTCCCAGTATATTCTATAGAGTTTTTATCCCTCGGTTAGTGAGTCAGACCTTATAATCTGTTTGCTTATTTCTCTCCTTTCACAGAATATATGATGTTAAAATCTGTTGGAGCAAAATTACAGCTGTTTCTCTACAAAGTGGCAAAGTCACTATATTTAAAATGTTTTATCTAAAATCAGGATATTTCCTGTAAATTTACATGAAATTAGGCAGACCATAATCTAAGAGTGATGAAAGAAAAAAACCTGGAAATTTAGTATTAGAACACAGATTTGTAGTGCTTCATTATATACCTTTATTTGATTTACAAAGAACTCTTGCATATGATCTTTACCTAAAAGAGAAAATAAAGCAAAGCAATAGCAGTAACTGTTCTGGAAAGAGCAGCATGTTATATTTTCTTTAATCGGCGATTACCACATAAATAATATGGATACTTGATATTCAGTGCATGCAATGCAATAGACACTTCACATCATTTACTTCATTCAAGGCAAAGACTTATTTTGCTTCCAAAAAAATCTTAACTACAATAATCAGTATGAAGTATGTCCAATTTCCTGTAAAAAGTAGCAGTATTTTCTGTATGAGTGACAAGTTATGCACTTAATTGACAGTAGACGCATGCAAGTGGATTGATGATGGTAGGGCAGTGGATGTGTTTTTCCTTGACCTCAGTAAGGCATTTGACACTGTCTCCCACAGCGTCCTGGTGGGCAAACTGAGGAAGTGTGGACTGGAGGGTAGTGAGGTGGATTGAGAACTGGTTGAAGGGAAGAAGCCAGCGATTTGTCACTAATGGGGCTGGCTGGAGGTCTGTAACTGGTGGAGTCCCTCAAGGGTCAGTACCGGGAGCAGTATTGTTCAATGTATTCATTGATGATCTGGACGAGGGAATAGAGTTCACAGTCAGCAAGTTTGCTGATGACACCGAGCTGGGAGGGGTGGCTGACACACCAGAAGGTTGTACTGTCATTCCACAAGATTTAGACAGGCTGGAGAGCTAGGCAGTGAGAAATTGAATGAGATTTAACACGGACAAGTTACACTTGTAGGGTCTTGCATCAAGGGAGGAACAACCCCAGGTACCAGTATAGATTGGGGTCTGACCTGTTGGAGAGCAGTGCAGGTGAGAGGGACCTGGGGTTCCTGGTGGAAAACAGGATGACCATGAGCCCACAGTGTGCCCTCGTGGCCAGGAAGGCCAATGGCATCCTAGGGTGTATTAGAAGGGGGGTGGCTAGTAGATCAAGAGAGGTCCTCCTCCACCTCTACTCTGCCCTGGTGAAACCGCACCTGAAATATTGTGTCCAGTTCTGGGCCCCTCAGTTCAAGAAGGAGATACGACTCCTTGAGAGTCCAGCGCAGGGCCACCAAGATGATGAAAGGAGTGGAACATCTTCCTTATAAGGACAGGCTGAGGAAGCTGGGTCTCTTTATCTTGAAGGACACAGACGGGTCATCTCATTAATGTTTATAAATATGTTAAGGATGAGTGTCAGGAGGATGGAGCCAGGCTCTTCTCAGTGATGGCCAGTGATAGGACCAGGGACAATAGGTCCAATCTGGAGCATAGGAAATTCCAACTGAATATAAGGAAGAACTTTTTCACCATGAGGGTGACAGAGCACTGGAACAGTCTGCCCAGAGAGGTTGTGGAGTCTCCTTCCCTGGAGACTATCAAGGCTAATCTGGACATGTTCCTGTGTGATTTAATCTAGGTGATCCTGCTTAGGCAGGGTGGTTGGACTAGATAATCTTTCAAGGTCCCTTCCACATTAACATTCTGTGATTCTGTGAAATACAGGAATATGATTATTGCAGAGAAATAATAAACTGGATTTTTTTATTTTAAAGAAAAATACTGAACCCTCTTTAGAAATCAGAACAGGTCACTTGTTATTCTGCTTTGCAGTTAGGATCTTCTGGGTGAAAATATTTCATTTTATTTGAGAAAAATCTTTATAAGTATATTAGAATTATCTACCTACTTTACCCATAGCTGTCAAGAAGTTACTGTCTTCTGTTTATTCAAAATCTAAAGCACAATTAAAATAAGATAAAATGCTTAATGGTTTCATTACTATGGAAGGTATTGGTTCATTGTTTTAGCATTTTATCCTTAATGAGTTTTCCTCCCTATTATTATTTCTAATTTATTTTTTAATAATTTATATTAACAGATTAGTTTGCTATCCAGGAATGAAAATGCATGCAAACACCATGCTTGGATTAACTGTTGAAGGTGCATAGGCAGCGGTTTTGTGACTTTTCAAGATACGGAAGGACTTTCTGACGTTGGAGTGGTAGGAGATAGGGATGTACTGTAACAGACATGTTACAATGTGAATCTTTACAACAAATAAGCATCCCCTAAAAAAAAAAAAATTCCACATAAATACACAGTGCAAAATTGATAATGATTGCCAAAATATTTGTTATTGGTTTATGCAGAAAATTCTTCCAAATCTCACAATAGGTCCATTTATTTAATTCCACAATAAATTCAGCATTATCTATACTGCTCAAATGTTACACATAACTTGTTTTGTCCTGGACCTGAAAGAGACAGCATAGCATCACCCCCGCAAATTTCTTCAACAGAAATGTTTACTAAAGTTCATATATGCTTCTGAATATGTCCTCCAGAAGCTTGCAGATGCTACACAGGCTTGTGTCCACACAGCTTGAGGCTAGCCCTACCTTGAGACTGGCTGCCTCAAGACCTCATAGGTTTCAGCTTTGAGTCTCCTGGCTCCATACTTACATTGCGATAAGATAACTGGGTGAGAAGGAGAGAGTCTGTATGTTGTTTTCACTTTAATGTGTTTGCAGTAATTTGGGGACTGCACATTTTCTGAGCAGGTGTGAATGCACAGCAAACCCAACACACTGCATGTAGAGTACATGATGGCATTTCAAGTTGCAGATACTTCTGGGATAGTACTGAAGGGCAAAGGAAAAACTTATCCTTGCTGTTTACTTGAAATGGGTCACTTACACTCCCTATCCAGAAGAAATTAGTTACTTTTAAATTGCAGGAAATGCTCCTCACTGAATATATATGGATACCATAACTATGGCTTAGCTGGTTAGATTCAACATGTCCATCTAGGTACCAGCTGAGGCACTAAAATGATATTAAGCAACTTCCTTTAAGCGTCAGAGTCTGATAATTTGGGAGAATTTCTTAATGTTGTCCTTTACTCTCACTGTATGCGTAAGTGTCCTCAAGAAAACATGAGGTGTTTTGAAAAGCTTATAATTTTTGTTAAGCACTTAATGGAAATAGGGCAATTTGAAATTCCATCTTTAACTCACAAGAGGACTGCCACAGTTTCATTAACTGTACATAACATAACATGCTGATAACACTGCCCACTTACTGCATCCAAATATTCCAAGGATTATCTAGATAGCAATTATAAAGTAGCTTGTCTTTGCTGGAGAAAAGCATCTTTTCTTTTTTTTTCAGGAAACCCTTTAGGCAGTTGCTTAAAAGCTTTCCTGACTGAAGTCACTAGAGTTGAGGTCACTGTCATCCAGACACAGCTCTGGGGCTTCAATGTATTTAAGCCCCAAAAGAAAGATATCATTTAATGATTCATTTGTACAGACAGCAGAATCTGGATTTCTTCTCTAAACTAGGTAAAAATATAAACACAAACTCAAATCTGTGAATTAAATACTATTACACTAAAAATGAAGGACTCCTGTACTTCCCAAATTCCCATCATTTAAATAGAGGATTCAATTTTCATCAAAGTTGCTAAATATTATTTCAGGAAACATAGATTAGCATATTGCTGATATATGTGAGCTGTTTATTGAAATAATAAAAAAACCCATTACTTTATTTTTTTTCTGGACAAAACCAGACCAGATGCACTATACCTCCTGAAGAAAAAAAAAATCAATATGGCATTGAGTTGGCTGTTTTGAGAAACCTGATCACAGGTCAAATATATAATCCACAAGAATTTTGGGAAAAAATCTTGGGAAAATATTTTTGCATTTATTGATGTGAATTTTCAAAGCCAAAAAAAAAAAAATCTAACAACTGCTCAGAGGGCATGGTCACTCAGTTCTTGCTTATGCATTTATTATTGTGAACATTACAGCCATAATCCAGTGCTTCATTGTTTTCAAGTACTTGGTTTAGTGTCAGATTATAAATGCTACTGTCATCATACCATCGCTTACATTTAAACTGAATTTAAAAACGTTTCAGGTTGCGTTGGAAAGCTTGAAAAAGGTGATGCATACTGCACCAAGATAAAACCATCATTAGACACCATTTTTTACATTTGAGAATGAAAGTTATACTGCAGTTTAGAGCTATTACTGAATTTCAGATCTGAGAGACTTAAATGGTAATAATACCCTCTCAAGATTCTGCAATTGCAGCTTGAGATGTACACAGTATTTCTCAACTTCCTCTCAGCCTTTTAAAACTTTTAATTACTTTTCTGTGAAGGCAGAGCTGCTGCAAAGACTCAAATACTTTATAATTATAGACACTCTCATGTCTTTTCCAGGCAATCTCAGGCCATTTGCACTTTATTCCCATGACTCTCACAGAAGTTTCTGCAGCAAGTCCACGTATAAAAACTGTAAAAGCTATTGGTAAAGTAATAGTTTTTGCTTTTCCTGAATTACTGAGGGCAACTCTCATTATAGTTCTCAAGTATCCAAGACTGATATCCAAATACTCAGAAGGTTCTCTTTTTTAAAACTTCATGTAATTCCCCCAAATGCTTTTGAACTATATTGCCTGTTGGGATGTAGATTTATTCAACTAGATCCTTTAACTATTACACGTGGGGAAAAAGAAAATAAATTGGTTTTTCACTGACTAGGAAACCAGCTGAACAGACTGAAGCTCCATTTCCTCTCTAAGATATTTGCCAGAATGAAAAAAATCTAATTTAGCAGCCCTCGTGACTGAATAGGTATCCATGTTAAGCAGCACACTGCATGAAGAAAGCCACATACCACTTCTCCAGTCTGAAAGACACTTTCTTGTACTGGGTAAAAATCCTTTTAAGTCCTTGGAATTCCTTATCAGGTGTGTATGTACTATGGCTCCTCTACTACAAAGAAACAATATGATATCAGAAGACAATGGATTTTAGGCCCTACTTTCATGGCTTGAGTACAAAATCATAATTTTAAAATACATCACTGATTCACTGAAACCTGCCTCCACTCTACTGTTAGTCAATATCAACAGGTGTATATTTAAGAAATGATAGTAGGCTCCACTAACATTTAGACAGCTATATTTTAAATGTTTAGGTTGGAAAACATCTTTAAGATCATCAAGTCCTACCCTTAACCTAGCACTGACAAGCCCACCACTAAACCACGTCCCTAAGTACCACATCTACACATACATTTTTCAAATATCTCCAGGGTTGGTGACACAACCGCTTCCCTGTGTGGTGTGCTCCAAATTGACAAGCTTTTCAGTTAAGACAATTTTCCTAATATCCATTTTAAATCTCCCTGGGCACAACCTGGGGTCATTTCCTCTTGTCCTACCTCTTCTTACTTGGGAGAAGTGGCCAGCAACCACCTCACTGCAACCTCCTTTCAGGTAGTTGTAGAGAGTGAAGGTCTCCCCTCAGTTGAGTTTTCTCCAGGCTGAACAAACCCAGGTCACCCAGGTCCATTGTTCCTCATTAAACTTATACTTTAGACCCTTCACCTGCCTTGTTGCCCTTCTTTCTGGTAGTGAGGGACCCAAAACTGAATAAAATACTTGAGGTGCAGCCTCACTAATTCCAAGTGAGGCTTGTTGCCAATTGCTAATGACAATCACTTTCCCCAGTCCTGCTGGCCACACAATTTGATACAAGCCAGGATGCTATTGACCTTCTTGGCCACCTGGGCACACTTCTGTCTCATATTCAGTCAGCAGTCAACAAACACCCCCAGATCCTTTTCCACTGGGCAGCTCTCCAGCCATTCATCCCCAATTCTATAGTGTTGCCTGGGGCTGTTGTGATCCAATTGCACAACCCAGCACTGAGCCTTGTTCATCTTCATACCACTGGCCTCAGCCCATCAATCCAGCATGTCCAGAGATCTCTGTAAAGCCTTCCTACCCTCAAACAGGTCAACACTCCTGCACAGCTTCATGTGGTCTGCAAACTTACTGAAGGTGCACTCCTTTTCTGGATTATTGATAAAGTTATTAAAGAGAACTGACCCCAGTATTGAACCCTGGGACTTCAAGCATGACGTGGATTTAGCACAGATTTAAGGCAAAAATTTGTGGATGTCACTGGTATAGAAGACAGTTGTATGTTCTTAACATCCCAATCTTATTTGCAACATCTACCACTAATAAAATCTTGTCTCATCAGAAAGAAGCAAGTTGTACGTAAAAGTGTTCTGAGACACACCCCCTACTTCAAATCAAGAAATAGTAAGAAACTGAACCTCATTTCAACCAATTTTTTAATTCTTCAATATAGCTGTCTTCCCACTCCTTTTCATCCCCCAGACACAGGTAACTTGTTGCTCCTACACTGTAGGACTACTCACAGTATAAATTTACTTACTCCTATAGCCAGGTGATCTTTAGGTGATCCTCCTGTCAGAGGGGTGGGTCTAGGTGATATTTCAAGGTCATTTCTAACTCCTAACGTTCCGTGATCCTGTGATTATAAACTTCTGCTTTCTCTGAGAAGGAAACCCTGGCAGCCATAGGTAGACTGGAAGTCTCAGGGAACTCCAGCTGTTTTCCTGATCTGGAAGAACAAGCATAATATGGAATATAAATGCTGCACAGTCTACTTTTAGCCACTGGTACAAAGCAAAATGCCAATTATATGCAGAAGACACACAGTGCTACATAATCTTTGCTATATATGATTACTATAATTGTAATATTAGAGGGTTACCTCTTGAATGATACAGTTGGATGAAGATTCAGCTGTGACTGAAAACGAATCCAGTCAACTCAGCAGTATTTATACCACCTATATTCAGGTTGGCAGTATCTCTGCTATCTGTTACCTGACAAAATCTGACCTATCTTGATGGAAAATGATCTGGACTCATTTATTTATCACTATTCAGCTAGACAGTGCCAATGACAGTTAGGGAACAGTGACACCTTCGTTATTCTCAGCTGAGATGTAGTGCTTCAGCCCATCAGACCAGTAACCAGTGCTTTCTCATAGAATCAATAATCAAGTTAAGTTCCTCCAAATGCTCCCTGTAAGTCGGCTAGGAATTTGAGCATGGAAAAGATGTGAGAAAAATGATGGAGGTATAATAGGAGTCAATAAAGTAATGAGTGGTGGGAAGAGGTAAGTAGGTAATCTCTGGTACTTTCTGCCACGAGACATTGGAAATGCTAAATGGTTTTGTAAATTCAAGTCACTACAAGTTTGTGGAAGAAATTTTCTTCAGCAATCATTACGTGCTAACAGATAGGCATTTCTTATCCACAACTGCCTTGAAATGTTTCTAAGGATGTTGTTTCTACAAAAATATGCTGAAAAAGTTTAACCAGATTTGGTTCCATTCCTCTGCACTTTTCTAGGTATCCACTTTTGGTTAATATTGGAAATATGGTGCAGGGATTTTTGGCTTGTCCTACTATAGTAATTCTATCTTCATCATGTATCCTTATCATGAAAGCACTCCATAACCATGACCACAAATATTTGAGTTCTGTATTAATGAAAGAAGGTTAGTGGATGAATTTGAGCAGTAGATAATCCCTGTATCTGTTCCTTTCTAATGTCACTCTGTGGCTTTGGGCTCATTTCTTATGTAACGAATTTCTGGGCAAATGCAATCCAAATGAGTCAAGAATTAAGAAATTAAATCTTCTATCTAAAATATAAATAGTTAGAGCCTCATCTAGATAACGCCCTCAAGACCAGGTATGCATAACTTTTCTGTTATAAACCTAAAGAAGAAGCATTAAAGTTTGTCACCTTGTGGTGGTTTCACTCTGGCTGGAGGCTAGATGTCCAAAGCCACTCTATCATTCCATTCCTCAGCTGACTGGGGAGAGAAAATATAATTAAAATCTTGAGAGTGGAGATAAGGACGGCGAGACATCATTCAGCAATTAACATTAAAGGCAAAACAGCCTTAACAAGGAATAAAATTAGTATAATTTATTACCCAACCAAAACAGAGTAGGATAATCAGAAATAAACAAAAATTTTAAAAAACCTCCCCCACCCCTGCCTTTTTCCCAGGCTCAGTATTATTCATGAGTTCTCTACCTCCTCCAATCCAGCAGTACAGGGTGATAGGGGGAGGTAAATTAGGTGGAAAGGACCTGGGGGTCCTGGTGGACCTCAGGATGACCATGAGCCAGGAATTTGCCCTGTGGCCAGGAAGGCCAATGGCATCCTAGGGTGTATTAGAAGGGGGTGGCTAGTAGATCAAGACAGGTCCTTCTTCCCCTCTACTCTGCCCTGGTGAGACCACACCTGGAATATTGCGTCCAGTTCTGGGCCCCTCAGTTCCAGAAAGACACACAACTCCTTGAGAGAGTCAAGTGCAGGGCCACCAAGGTGCTTTAGGGAGTGGAACACCTACCTTATGAGGAAAGGCTGAGTGAGCTGGGTCTCTTTAACTTGTAGAAGAGGAGACTGAGGGGTGACCTCATTAATGTTTATAAATATGTAAAGGACAAGTGTCAAGAGTACAGAGCCAGGCTCTTCTCAGTGATGGCCAGTGATAGGACAAGGGGCAATGGTTCCAAGCTGTAACATAGGAAGTTCCATGTCAATGTAAGGAAAAATATTTTCACTGTGAGGGTGACAGAACACTGGAACAGTCTGCCTAGAGAAGTTGTGGAGTCTCCTTCTCTGGAGTCATTCAAGATCAATCTGGACATGTTCCCGTGTGATTTAATCTAGGTGATCCTGCTTAGGCAGGGGGGTTGGACTAGGTGATCTTTCAAGGTCCCTTCCAACTCCTAACATTCTGTGATTCTGCGATTCTGTAATGGGAAATAGGGCTTGTGGTCAGTTCATCACACACACATTGTCTTGAGCACTCTTTCCTGCTCAGGAGGACTCCTCACAGTCTTCCCCTGCTCCAGCATGGTGTAACTATCACAGGACGCAGTCCTCCACCAAATTCTCCAAAGGGAAAGACCCATGGCCTTCAGTTCTTCACAAACTGGTCCAGCACACATCTATTCCATGATGTGCAGACCTTCAGGAACAGATTGCTCCAGCATGGGACCCCACCAGGTCACAAATCCTCCCCACAAACCTGTTATTTGTTTGTGGGCTCCAAACTGCAGGTCCTTCCAGGATTCTGTTCCAGAAGAGACTTCCCACAGGATCACAGTGTCCTTAAGGAGTCTCCACCTTCACCAACATGTCGTACTCCATGGGCTGAGGGTATAATTCCTACTCCCCATCTTGTTCCATGAGCTGCAGAGGATCAGCCTGCTTTACCTGCTTCAACAGTCTTCTCCACAGGCTGCAGGAGAATCTTTCCTCTGGTGCCTTGAGCAAATCCTTCCCATCCTTCTGCACTAACCTTGGTGTTTACAGAGTTTCTCACATCTTCTCACTCCTTTTTCTGGCAGCAAAAAGGCTGCTGCTTGGGTTTTTGGTTTGTTTCTTTCTTAACTATGTTATCCCAGAGGCGCTACCACCATTGCTGCTTGGCTTGGCTCTGGTCAGTGGCTGATTCATCTTGTAGATGGCTGACATTGACTCTGTCAGACCTAGGGGAAGACTCTGACAACCTCTTTCAGAAGCTATCCCTGCAGCAACCCCCATGTTCACCCCATTACCAAGACATTGCCACACAAACCCAGATCACACCTCTAGCACATGTGAACCTGCATGTGAAAGCATCCTCAAAATGTTTGTACCTCTCATGAAAACTTCCATGTAATGTTTATTCCAGAAACTGTCCCCTCCTAGTATTATCTGAAAATAATTACAAAAAACTTCAGTGTTGTTGTAGAATAGAATTTTCATGCAAGAAAATGGTTTTCATGTGGGTAGCTCAAGACTGGGAAATTTTTCAAGCAAACCTAAGAGTTTTGAATGTTGTCAACATCTGGTTTTGAAGTAAAAGTTACATTTTTCTACCTTTCATACCCTTTCTTCTATTCCACACATCTACCAGGTTGAAATACTACACTACACACATTTCAGCCTTACTATGTGCAAGAATAAACACAGGACTAACTTTAGTCACATGGCTTAATCCAGCACTGAGGGGAATTTGGATGTGAGTGCAGTATGAGAATCTATACACGGTGGAGCAGAAAGTAGGTGATCTTACCCCTCTAGTCTGCCCTGGTCAGGCCTCACCTGGAGTCCTGTGTCCAGTTCTGGGCTCCCCAGTACAAAACAGACAGGGATCTCCTGGAGAGTCCAGCAGAGGCTACAAGGGGATTAAGGTCCTGGAGCATCTCCCCTATGAGAAAAGACTGAGTGAGCTGGGGCTATTCAACCTTGAGAAGAGAAAACTGAGAGATGGTCTGATGATAAGTATTTATAAATATTTGAGGTGTGGGAGACAAAGGGAGATGGCCAACCTCTTCTCAGTGGCCTGTGGGGACAGGACAAGGGGCAATGGCCGCAAGTTGGACCACAAGAGGTTCTGTGCCAATGTGAAAAAGAACTTCTTCACACTGAGGGCAATGGAGCACTGGAACAGGCTGCCCAGGGGGGTTGTGGAGTCTCCTTCTCTGGAGATACTCAAGATCCATCTGAATGCCTACTTGTGTGACCTCTAGGGAACCTGCTTTGGCAGGGTAGTTGGACTCGATGATCTCTCGAGGTCCATTCCAACCCCTGCAATTCTGTGAATCTGTGGTAATCTGGATTTTTACATCTAAGGTAGGCACCCTGTTTTTTCCTTCATGGTCAATGGAAAGGAACAGGTACTTTTAATCATTTTAAACTTTTTAATCACTTCTAAGTGTGACATAAATCAGTGATCTTGAATGCTTTTATGTGAAAGGAATATAGATAGACTATTCATATACTGATATCTGCACTGGAAGTGTCCACATTTCTCAGATGAACTCTACCTTTCACCATCTATTTTAATAGACCACAGTCCTCCAGTGGCAAGTTGAATGCACAAGTTTTCACTGTTCTTTGCTTCCTGCCCCACTCGATATCCCTTTCTGTTCTTTCTGATATAAATCCCATTTTTTATCTTCCAGTAGGGAAATAGAGATTAATACAAAATATTTCTCATCTTCTAGTCATTGTGTATCCTCCAGTACAAGGAGCTCTGACAGAAAGGACCTGGGGGTCCTGGTGGAAAACAGGATGACCATGAGCCAACAATGTGCCCTCATGGCCAGGAAGGCCAATGGCATCCTAGGGTGTATTAGAAGGGGGTGGCTAGTAGATCAAGAGAGTCCTTCTCCACCTCTACTCTGCCCTGATGAAACCACACCTGGAATATTGTGTCCAGTTCTGGGCCCCTCAGTTCAGGAAGGACATAGAACTCCTTGAAAGAGTCCAGCGCAGGGCCACCAGGATGCTTTAGGGCGTGGAACACCTACCTTATGAGGAAAGGCTGAGTGAGCTGCATCTCTTCAGCTTGGAGGAGATTGAGGGGTGACCTCATTACTATTTACAAATATGAAAAGGGTAAGTGTCAGGAGGACAGAGCCAGGCTCTTCTCAGTGATGGCCAGTGATAAGACAAGGGGCAATGGACTAGAACATAGTATGTTCCATCTGAATGTAAGGAAGAACTTTTTCACCATGAGGGTGACAGAGCACTGGAATAGGCTGCCTAGAGAAGTTGTGGAGTCTCCTTCTCTGGAGACATTCAAGACCAATCTGGATGTGTTCCTGTGTGATTTAATCTAGGTGATCCTGCTTAGGCAGGGTGGTTGGACTAGATGATCTTCCAAGGCCCCTTCCAATTCCTGACATTCTGTGATTCTGTGATTCTGTGAATCCCTGATGCTTTAGCACCCCTGGTGCTGGATAAAACATTCCACCCTAACAGTCATTGATTTTATATCAACTTTTTTTCTAATCATTCAAACACAGAACTATGGCCTCAGATCAAAACTTTTTATGGACTCATTTCTAGGAGGACAAGATTTATCTGTGGCAGTGGAAGTAGAATATCAAGAAAACAGATACCTCTTTTTTTTTTTTCTGGAAATCTGTTTAGATCTTGTTTCAAACTGCAGGGCAGCATGAAACTTCCTCTATCTATCAAACTGTGGCCATCACTCACCATTATGAATATCACTATAAATATCATATCTGAACTACCAAAACTCCCCAGCAGCAACTAAGATCTTATCCAGTCATGACTGTATAGATTTTGAAGTTTGTAATTTCTCGGAGGCTGTGGATAACTTTGCATGGTTGATTCCCACATTACAGAGGACAACAGACAGAACCCACATACATACCTTTACTGCCTCTCTTCACTCAAAAGTAGGTTGACTATTTTTTACAGACATAGTTGACCACTATTTTCATCACTGCTATTCAAAGTTTTTTATGGAAAGATTCAGGATGCCAGTTGACACCTCTTTTATTTAACTTTAAAAGTATATTTACTTCTAGACATTATGGATGTTAGTACTGTCGAAATTCCCTTGTAATTCTGGATAATCCATTTTTTTCCTCTGCTTATTTAACCTATGGTGCCTTTAATTAGACACTAGTCAGTCAGTGGTTATGATTTATTTACTCTGACTTCATCTCTGTAGACCACTAATCACATAGTCTCTATCTATAATGAATGAGGAATAACATCCTAGACTAATATAAATATCCAAGTGGGATAAGTTGCCCTCTGCAGTACTAACTCTAGATAAACTTTATGAATTTCCAATTGTATTACAGAAAGAAACTCTTTATCTCTTGACTAAACTGACATCAAATGATGGTAAAGGGTACATTTGGGACACCAAAGGGAAGCTACTGCTTCCTAAAAAACCCAAATCCTTCTCTCCCTCCAAGTGACAGATGCTAAAGGCACTGATTCAGAGCCCAGAGTTCCTATTCTGAGCACTAGAATTATTTTAACAATTTTAAGCTTACACTTTATTCAACTGGCTACGAGTACCCTTGCATTATGTTTAATTATATATTTCATATAAATTCCATGTGATAGCTCATGAACAATTTCATAGATACTTGTAAGAAGTGTCACAAATAGTTCTATGTCAACAAACTAATATCTTGTTTAAGAACTGGGATGACTTGCATGACTAGGCTGCTGCAGTGGAAGGATAAGAGAACTTTATGAAGGATGGGCTGGAAAAATTCAGGGAAACCTGGGTTCTGGGTGGACAGTAACTTGAGCATGAGTCAACAGTGTGTCCTTGCAGAAAATCCCAAATCCTGGGCTGCATCAGGCAGAGCATTGCCTGCAACTGAAAGGAGATGATGCTTGTCCTTTGTTGAGTACTCGCAAGGCCACCCCTGGAGTACTGTGTCCTCTTACAGGCTCCCTAGGGTAAGAGAGACATGAACATATTGGACACAGGCCATTGAAGGGCAAAAAGGATGATTACTGGTCTGGACCATTTCTCTGGTTATAAAAGGCGGAGAGAGCTAGGACTGTTTAGCCTAGAGAAGAGAATGTTCAGGGAGATCTTTTTAACATACATAAAAATCTATGAAGAGAATGAAGAGGATCAAAGTCAGACTGTTCCCAGGGGTGTGCAGTGACAGGACCAGAAGCAATGGGCACAAGCTGAAACATAGGAGATTACCTCTGACCACCAGGAAACACTTCTTCACTGTGAGGGTGACTGAGCACCAGTACAGTCTGTCCACAGGGTATGTGGAGATTGACTGTATCCATCCTTGAAGACACTGACAAATCATCTGAACTCGTTTCTGGCCAACCTAATCTAGGTGATCCTGCTTGAGCAAAAGTGTTGAGCCAGATGACTTCCAGAGGTCTCTTTCAAGCTCAACTACTCCATGATTCTGTAAACAGAAATGTTCCATGAATGGATATTTTGTTTCATGTGGTATTTCACAGTAGTTGTAGCTCAGTGTGCTTTTTTCTTTATACGTTGCTTAATATTTCATGAAAACATCATAAATCTTACATAACAATTTCAGAGAGATTTCTCGTGAGTGTTTCATGAAATATTTCATGAGCATTGCTATGACATTTCATGAATTTTCTTATGCTTGAGGACAAAATATATCAGCAAATATTTCCTGAGCTTTTCCAAAATGCTATCGAAGGTTTTATGGAAATTTTGATATTTCAGAGATAGTTATGTTAAATACTTACTGATTACTTTCCAAGCAAAACCCCCTCACACTTTTATTTTTATTTTTTTGTTTTAATATGCAACTTCTAAAACCAAATAAATAACAAACACTTGAACTCCTCAGGTATTTTTAGATGGCTATTTGACACAAAAGGGGTGACAGTGTAAATACATGCAAGAACCTTCACAGCCATACACATTGTTGTAAGGTGAAAATACATATCTGTTTGGAAATTCAACTTGCATTCAGGCATGGAGTTACCAGGGAAGGGTGCTTAAAAGAACATCTCCTTTGCTTATTTTCCTTCCCCCCCCACACCAGTACTCCTGCTGCTAGAGCTATATGCAACCAAAATCACTGCTATGTGTATCTTGGGCTTTATATGTAGGTGCCTTTACAGTAAGTTGGGGGGGATGCACCTTAGAAAAGCGGGCCTCTTGGTTGTGAAGTCACTGTAACACTGTCTGATGCCAGCAAGGTGTGTGTTTTTTGAGATAAACTGTGTAGCACTTACCAAGAGTCATTGGCTGAGTTGTCCTTCAATGGTACACAGTGAGGAGACAACTACAACTGTTTTCACATGAAGAAGTCTCCAACAGATTAATCCATTTCTCCTTGGCACTTCCACAGTGTCTCAAGCTCTATTGAATTTGGTCTTTATTCTTCCTTTCTGAGCCCACAGGAGCTCTGTTCCAGAGCTACCTCACTTGTGTCCTTTCAAACTCCTAGAACAATCCCCACACACATTCATTTTTGCTTCCTCTAGCTAACTAGGCATAAGTAACAATAAACTGTTGTTCTTTATTCATTTTTCTTGGATTCAAAGATAGACTATATCATCCTAAATTTTGGTGTATTTTCAACCTTCCCTTCCCAGTATTAGAACACTACAGAAAAAGTAAGATATTTTCTACCTTACTTATGCTGCATTCTAGAATGTGTTGCTGCAATGAGCTTCTTTTTCTTTACATGATTCATTGACTGTCAGAAGTCATTCTCAGCAAGTTAACCCAAACTACTGAAGGAATCCCAAAACTACTTAAGGAACATGACTGACAAGATAGTTTTGAAAAGTGTGGTGGGGTTGTGAAGATCAAGTTAGAAGACGTGTGTGTCTGCAGAAACTGCTTATTCTGGATGAGACCACTGATACAAGTCACAAAAAAAAGAGTGAGCCCACTCAGATCAGAAATATATTCTGTGACACTATTTACCCACAAAATACCCCAGGAAAAATTGTGTCCAACCTCCTTTGTCAGGAAGGATCAGCTACACAATAAAACCATATTGCTTTAATGAGTAAGACCATTAAAAACTTTTCAAGGATGGAGACCAAACAACTTGTCCCCATAGTGGAATAGTGTCTCTTCATATTCTGCTTTAACCTTCCTTGTTTCAGCTTGTGTTCAACATTTCTCATCCTCCCACTATGCAGTGCTGTGAAAATCCTGCATGCCTCCTCTTGGTACCTCTCATAGATATTGGAGGTGCTACCCCAAAAACGTTTTCTCTTCCAGGCTGAACAAGAATGGTTTCTTCAGTCTCTCCTCACAGAGAATGTGCTTCAGAATATTAGAAATTATAACTGCTTATTCAAACTATGTAAAAAAAAAAAAAAATCTGGAAAAAAATTCAAACCAAATCAGAGAGCTACTTCTGCTTTTCTAAAATCCATTTCGTATTCTATGCAATGCTTAAAATATATTTTTTTTCATTTTGTGCTCAAACCTCAAAATTATTATTCACCATTTGTTCCCCTGGTGCCTTACTATCTTTGCAAATCTTCATGCAAGTTTAAGCTCTGAAATGTTCCCCCAAAAGAGTTTACCTATTGCTGAAATGTTAGATTTCATGCCAGATAAAAATTCCAGATAAAATGCTGTGCAATAAATACTATGGTAAAATACGTATACACAGTTAAGAAATGTGTCTCAGAAATTCTGTTAAGTCTATTATTTCAGCTATAGCATTAGCCAAACAATAAACAAAATTAATTCGGATGGTGTTTTGTTTTTACAGTAACAAATTCAATTATGTTAATATAACATTGCAACTTGGACATATGGCAAGAGAAGGTTTTACAAAGACAAAAAGAAAGGAACAGTATAAGAAATGATAATGAGAAATAAATGTTTTGGAAGGAGTTAAAGCTGTCTTCAAGCAGAGAATGTAAAAATTCCCAAAGCAAATATGTTTTAACAACAACTGTTTTGTTCCCATACATGTTTCATGCATAAGGTTTGAGGGTAATAAATTGAATCTGCTCCTATTTCTGAAATGACTGTGTCTTACAATACTTCTAAATTATTGTTCTGAACTGAACTTTTCTGAATTATTGTGAATTATTACTGCAGTTGTCTATGTTACAAAAAGATGCATATTTGATGACCACATCGCCATCTTCTGAATTGCTTCAAAATCATGTCTAATAGTTCTGCTGACTAATAAGATTTTTTTTTCTTGTCAAAACTTTTCTGTGGGTAGGAGAATGGACTCAATTGTCTGCACCTCTAACAGCAAATAAAAGCAAGTGCAAATTGTTCTTGATGTCAGTTAGCCTGACATTTCATGCATTCATGCAGCTAAACCTTTTTTGCCTCATCAAACTACAAATACACATCTCAAGCTGACAAGTCAGGAATGTTCCTTGGCCACTGCTCTCTCCCAAGCCATTCCTGGTTATTGTTTGGCAGGGCACCGCTTTGCCTGCATTGCAATTTCCCACCAGAACATGTGCAGTCACTGTACAGACCACTGTAAGTTGGTACTAGCATCTGTACCCAGTGTAAGACTACTTGCACAGACAGAGCTCATGACTTGTTGAAGTCCCCTACAACTCCATTCCCCTTTCAGGAGACCTGTAGGTGGGCCTAAAGTCTTTATGCATTCTCATTGCTCTCCACAATAAAAGAGGATCTTTTTGCCCACAATTCAAGATGTCTCCCAAGGAAAAGAACATCAACAAAAAAATATTGTCTATTCTCCTTAACACAAATGGAGAGATTTGGCTATAGTACCAAAGATTTTGCGCATTGATAGATCTTTCAGGTACCTCTCCTCTTTCTGAGGTGATGTCCTCTTTACTCAATTAGTAATATAGTTCCTTCTCTACTTAACAAAGCAATCCAGAGGGCTAAAATTTCCTCCCCCAGAAGGTTATGCAGGGGTACAAGAAACAGTAGCATATTTTAATATTGTAAGGGAGTGGATCAATGCCTCTGATGCCAGTAAAACACAAGCATATGCTCCAAATCTGGCAGTAATACGGTATTTAAATACAAAGTTGGTGCATTAGTCCACGTGAACCTGAAAAATAAAAAGTAACATTAAAATCTGACATTGATTCCTTCAAGATGTAAACAAGCAAGTGATAGCTGGAGGGCTGCCAACCTGGCTGTGGTAGCAGAGCATCTGCACAAGCATTAGTCAATCCTAGCACTGCAATGAAAATTTGATATCGAAGAGCTCAGACTGCACATTATCTTGCTCTACCAATTGCATGATATATACACAGATTTTTTCAAAGGGAATGAATTAAGCTCACTAAAAGTTAAACCATATCTGAAGCATGACTAGACAAGCATTTATTAAACTGTGCAGCATAGAACACAATTAGCTGCACCTCCACTTGTCATCATCTAGCCGAACAAACCATGAAACGATACACAGGAGAGTGAACTACAGCTTGGAGTCATTTCTACTGAAATTCTCAATTTTTTTCTGCAGAATGATGATATGAAATTATTATAGCTGTGAACTGTCTAAAGAAACTTAAAATTGAAAAACCCCAAACCAAAACCACTAGAAGAAATACAGGAGCAACTTTTGTTAGCTCTCGTTCCTAGTCATCGCACCTGGCACTCACTCCACTTATCTTGCAGCTCCTCACAGCTGCTACCTGACAGTTCTTCAGAGGCTGCTCACAACGTCACAGTGGTGGAGACTTCAGCTCTGTGGGCTCTTTAACGCTTTGCATTTCATTGACAACAACAAATCTATGACCTTGATGTTTTTCAAGTAGACTAGTGCTGTCACCATTTATCTACATTAAAGAGTAGTATTTGTTACCTTTGTTCACGATCTGTTTTCTGATTTGGGTGACTGCAGTGACAACATCAAAAAACAGCACCACTCTGTTATTTTCCCAAGTAATTATTTTTTTACTCCTAATCCTTCTGCTATTTATCATTTTCACGTTACTTTTTTTTAAATATTCACCACGCTAAGTTCATTTTTTCCTGTCTCTAGCCCAAATCTGTGACATTTAATAAAAAATTTTGATACATACATTCTGTGGACTTAAACTTTGAACAATGAGTGCATTCAATGATTTATGCTGTAGTCACCTTTCATGCTGATATAACCAGGTCCTTCATATCATAACTGTACTGTCTTGGCCAATGATCTACTTTCTCAAATTCTGCCTTGTATTAAATGTTCAAATCATCATGAATGTTGAAGGGAATCCTGTAGAAGAAAAACTATGGGGTGCACCATATGCACAGGGGTGAGAAGAAAAGCAATAACCCATTTTTTTCCAGATGGACAACATTATGATGTCAGGATAACTCAGCTTTCTCTTATTACCAATACTTGTGAAGGTGAATCACAGTATGAAATTCATTGGCAGTTTTTTCTGCATATTAATGAGGAGAATGGTTATATGGACAGAAACACTTCTTCTGAGATAGGATAGATAACTGTTACAAATTAGAAACTGGGAAGGCATTTAAGATTTCCAAGGACAGATACTGTAAACTAAATATCAGATGGCTGTTATAAGCATTGTAAAACGTATCTATAACAATACCAACTGCAGTACAACTAAGCCCTGCCATCAATTAAAGCACAAAGAATTTTGTAGCTTTGGTCGTACAAGATAATCTTGATGAACTTCTTGGTGCCTTCTACAAGGGATGTTTACAAATTTCAGATGTGCTGGATACAAAGGCCTATAGGAGACCTTATACTAGTTTAGGAAGGCTTTTGATTCAAGGTATTAAGAAATAAATATTAATGCACTAAGATACAAATTGCATTAATGCACTGTGAACTATGCGCCAAAACAGAAGCTATTATCTGAAGCAAGGTTCAGCTGTGAGTTTTTCATCAACTTCATGGCATTAGCCTAAGAAAGGAAATTTTACATTGCTGTCAATAACTTTTCACATAATGTACTAAATCACAATCAAACCATTACTTCAGTTTTTGCAATTTTTTTAATGAAAATATACTTGTCTTTCTAAAATGTGTCTATATTCATACTTACACAAATACCTGAAACAGAAGAAATAGTCACTCAATCTCACATTTACAGCGGAACTGCAAACAATTTACAGCAAACTGTAGTTTATTCATTGTACACACATTTGTGAGAATTTTTAAAGCCCATTCATAGTAACTAGGTGAAAAATTAGAAGCCTAGTTGTGCACCCAATTTCTTTTATTTACTTCATTCTTAATTGGACTGAGTTTTTGTCCATAATAGTCTGGTTTCTCCTACTTTAAAATTGTAAATAATTTCCAGCATGTCAACACAATACTAGTTAGCTGCACAGCAATTGTTACGTACCACAGTCTCCCTGGATGGAAGCAATTATGTTTGTCCAGGTTGGAAAAAATGCAGTAGATAAATTGGATTAAGGCAGATAAGTTATGGGGTATTGTGTATTTTTAGCCTGATATAATGTCATGAATTCACTCAAGAGATCTTTAGTATGATACTTGCCTGCAAACAGACACACAAAAAATCATAGCCCTAACCTGTATGTATTACTATGGTCATGAGTAAATAGGTCTGAGATCCTCCAGCATAGTATATGTAGTAAAAACAGTTTGTAGTATTTTTCCCTATAGTTTATTATTTCTGTTCACTAAAGCTCCAGTTCTATTGTGCTATACAAGCCCATAAGAAGTGGATTTGTTCCATTCTTAATGACTTAGATGTGACTGCCAAGACATGAAAGGTCTGCTTGTAGAATTTATTTGTTGTATACCTTTTGCAAATGTATTTTAACTTAACACAGTCATATATGTAATTCTAATTTTGGGATGTCTAGTTTTGAGTGCCAAAATGTTCACTGAAGAATAAAGGAGTGTCTAATTTGTGTATAGATACTTTTAAAAATAAAATGTTGCTGCAAATTTTTCTCTTGGTGTTTTCCCTGCTAAATGATAGTAAAGAAGTGAGCAATTTTGGGTTTTTAGATTTATTTATTTATTCAATATGTTCCCATTCCCGTTCCCCATGTTTATTTCAGAATTAGAATTAGAAATGTTTTCAGTTTGCTTCACTACTTCTGTTTTCCGATACTGTGATTCCAATCACTTTGTGCTTTTAAACATCAAGTAACTGCTTACCTCCAAGTAGCTAACAATAAAAAATATAAGTGAAATTCATGAAATGCAAAAAACGAACAGAGCAGTGTGGAACATGTCTTCAAAATCTGATATTTGGCTTTCATACTACTAGTCTCCAATTAATTACTCTTCCCAGAAAGATTTTTTCAGTTTAAAATTTCTAATTGTAATTTAAAACGAAGACTTTGCTCATTTTTTCTGCACCTTAACACTGTTTTGGTGTAAAACTCCTGGGCATGTTGAAGTTGTCACTATATTCTGATATTGTGCCAGTTCAGAGCATTCTGGTGTGCCTTCTAGAACACGTGATACAGAGCTTTCAATGATGTCACCAGCCAACTCAACACTCATGAACACCATTCTATGCTAAGAGCATTCAGGGTCCCTTAGAGGGCTTGGACATTAAAGGAAGTTTCATTCTAGGGAAGCTTGAACATCATGTTTTCTTTTGATGTATAATTTTTATCAGGTTTTATAAAGTCTGGTAATTTTCAAGAAATAGTAATATAGAAAAGTTAGCAAGAATAACCACCAATTCATGAACTATGAAGCTGATGCATTGAAATTAATCACATTAAATTGACACTGGATTTGAAAACTGTCAAATAAATCCTCAGAACATGATAATAAAAAACAGTAGAAACATGACAACTTACACTGTGAATTAGCATTTTAAAGAAAAATAAATGAGTCAATCAAAATAGTAGAAATTTTACAGATTACATGCTTGCTAAGCTGTCACAAAAGATTGAATGTGAACAGTTATTCTTTCATTGAAGGCAAAAAATGAGTTAATGCCAGCTTGGGTCAACCAGCCACCAATTTGATGCAAATTAGTTTAAGAGACAACTTAGTTAAGCCAGTCAGTACCATCTGTAGAGTCAGAACCCAGGTTTCCACTACTGAATAGAAGAAGTCAAGGTTAATGGAGTCTGACTTGCTTTACATCATTTAGGACTTAGCCGTTTCTAAAGAACTGTGCTCTTGGAGAAGGCTTTTTGGAGCAATTCAGGGACAGCAGGAAGAATTAGGCAGTGTGAACCACCCTTATTTTTATTTAGTCTAGATTTAGTCTTAGCTGCATTAGCAATTTAAGACTACCCTCAAAATCAATCTAATTAACTTGAAAATATATTTCCACTGAAACCAGTAGAGCAGCTATTTTCCTGGGTTTCAGAACTGCAATTAAATTGTGAACATTTACTAAATTATCCTGTCAGGTGAGTATCACTGAATTTTGGGTAATCTGTGTCTGTAATTTAAACCTCCCTGCAAAACAAGGTCATAACAAACATTTAAATTTAAACTAAAGAGCTATGTACCCCGATCAGCAAGCAGCAGCTGATAAATCTCTGTCAATTATACACCCATATTGACAGATTCTTTTAAAGAAAAATAGGTATCACCAAAACAAAATAACTCATTTTTAATCAAAACTATTTTAAAATTAGACTAATTTAATTTTCCCACATTTAAAGCTATTATAGTTAAGCCTTTGAAACTTTTCTAATTCAGACAAAATCTGCACTGCATCCTGACTTTGTATGAATGTGTCGTTGTTCCAGATGTTGAGCTGTTTGGCCACATGGTGCCTGTGCATGTACTAAATTAATTCTTTCCATTTTGTCCAGCTGCTCTCTGAAGATGAAGAATGTCTAATCAAATTCAACAAATGTCATTCAGACACCATGAATCTAGTATCAACTTCCAAATTTCTGCTTTAATTTGTCAGTTATCACTTGCATCCTTCAACACTTGGATTGTTAATTTTTGTAATTGAAAACAAGTTCCAAAAAGACATCTTTGAATACCAAGAGTGGGAAGTATCCTACTTTTCTAGTGGAGAACCTGTCAGCTACATTCCCTTCCCAGGCAATGCAAAGGAACAATCACTTTTAGGGTATGATTAATCTAACTTATGGTATCTGTATTAGAATATTATTATATATTACCAATGATTTTTTTCTTTATAATTACTTTGGAATTGAAAGCCTTATGCAGGTACAAGGTGCTACCACCCAGGATAAAATGACCATCATCGTAACTATCTTTGCAATATGCGAATTTGAGGTTCAGACCTCTCTATATAAATATATCAATTTTCATTCGAAAGTGGAGCAATACAAGTTCCAAATACTCATATGAGAAACTTTGGATTGCAGCATTTTTCTGAATGTATGAGAACTAAGCTGTATTAGCTTCAGCTAAAAAGACAGCAATATTTCTTACCTGGTCCACCAAAGAGCTGAAAGTAATGATCAATTAGCCATTCTTTCTATGCCCTCTGCTCTAATACAGTCCCTGAGCCCAGTCAACTATGAAAGGTTTGTCATGCTGGACACGAACTCAGGAAAAGCCATATTTATGTACTTTGGCCACTCTTCATGGCACTGAGTATTCGATCACCACTCCTAAGGGCCACCAATCCATTTTAAAACAGAAGCACAGTGTAAAATACACAAAGTAAGGCAGTAAGAGGTATCTTCCAGTCTCTTACTTCCCAGGCAAACATACTACTTCCTTGACTACTGTTTTAATTACAATTATTTCAGATTAAAAGTTTGAAGGGGATATAACCAATCTCTTATATTCAAAAGAATGACAAATAATTAAATTTTTTAAAAACACATTTATGTCGTTAATTCTAATATCTAATTCTAAGATGGGTTTTTATATCAGGATTGCTAAAAAGGCCTTAGTTTTCAAAGAACATGAGGGCTGCAGACACATCCCACTCCCTCAGCCTTCAGGTTCGTCATTAAACTCATCCCTTGCCTTGTGTTCAGGGTTTGGCAAAAATTATTCCTCTCCTATGTCAGATTTATGGAATTCACTTCCTGAGAACCATGGCTGAGAGCTGTAGGAAGAGTCTGTATTTTCTTCCATAGCTCTCAAACTGTCCTACTGTGTATGTCACCAGAATGAAACAAATGGCTGTTGCACAGCAGGATTTGTGCAAGGAAAGAGCCAGAGGAAGGTATAGGTCTGTTGAGAAAAGTGTGTGAGCTAAATGAACAATAATAACCATTATTAATGTATTTTTAGACAGGTCTCAAAACCCCCTTGTCAGGATCCAGGTCTGATGGGTTACACTATGGGCTGCAGTCTGTTAGGCCACAGTTGCAAGGAGAATGAGATCAATATTCAAAATAAAACTAAGCTAACAGGTCCCAAGAATAAAGACTGAAAAATATTTACAGATCATGGCATATATGGAACTTGTTATTGAAATCTAATTAAAATATAATGGAATGTAAGAATCTGCAGCCGCAGTCTCCCCCTCTGAGACTTACCAGATCAGATATCCCAAAGGCAGTTATTAATTCCATATCTTTACCTCTTACAGGGCAATTGCATAGACTAGGGATTAATGTGTTGATTGGAGAAGGGCTGAATTTACTACTTAACCAATCCTCTTTCAACCTTCAGTCTGGCTACATGCCAGACTAGGAATCGTTATCACAGAATTGAAGGGGAAAAAGTGAATATCTGTTAGCAGCTCTCTCTGGTTGATGACTAGGTCAAAACAAGAATAGAAATGGGAAGGACTAGAAAAAAATTATAGCAAAATCCATCTTTGTCTGTAGTGCTCTGCAGTCTTTTTATATCTGTGTTTTCAGAGCACAGAAGCTCTTTAATTTCAGAAACATTAAAAATGAATGTTCATGAAGTATGCTTTGCATGAGGCATGCAAAGTTTAAACCAAACAGTTTAAGTTTTCTTCATTGCTTTTGTTAACACAGGCTCTCACAGGATTCCAGAGGTTAATAAATGCATTAACATGCAAGGATTAGAAGCTAATGGTAAATAAAACCTTGGTAAAATGAGCTTAGGAAGTAATAGCATTAAAAATCAATGGTTCTTTCAAAAGAGACTAATGGAACCACTTAAATTATTCTGCCATTACAAGGTTTCTTATCTTAACCAATTAAGGACAGAATAAGCAAATTAGGTTATTAACACAGAGGCCCACAGATCTCTGTAACTATAATAAGATTTTTTTTATAGATAAAGTGAGAGAGAAGAGAACCACTTAGATGTAGAGGAATACAATTGAACCACTTCTTAAAAACTTCATGCTGTATCCTAAAACTGTCACTTGTGTTTGCATAAGGACAGAGAGAGCTAATTATTAGACCTTGTTGATGTGAAATTTATGCCAATTTTGTGCCTTCTGAACACCACAATTAGTTTTTAAAACATAAAATTTTACTTTAACTTTATTTTTATTTTATTTATTTTAAAACATAAAATTTTATGCAGCAAAATTACAGAAATTTTGGCTACTGTATTGTGGTTTATATCCTTTTCAGAACAAAAGCAAATAGTCTACCTCCTTGTTCTCTTCTGCAGATGAAGAGCTTTATCATCTTTGGGAGACTTCTGAACTATACTACACTAAAAGAGATTCTGATCAAATATCAATTTATTCACCTTTAATTATTATCACTGCCAGTACAAACTGGCAACTGAGAACAAGTTAAAAATAGTTATCGGCTATATGTGGATGAATGATCAATTCAAGAACCTGAGAATAATGGAACAGAGATGGTGTAGAAAAAGAGAAATGTAAAGGGGGAAAATTGAATTGTAGTCATTGTTTCAGAAATTGACAGGTAGTCAATAATGGGTAAAATAAAATTTTACAATGCTCTATTTAAGGAAAATAAAAGGATTGTTACGTTTTGTTTTTTGTTTTGTTTTATTTTTTTATGTTAGGAGTTGAGAGGAGCCTCAAAAGATCATCTAGTCCAACCCCCTACCCGAACAGGATCACCTATATATATATTTTTTATACATATATACATATATATATATGTATATATATTATAATGGTTGAAGATGGCAAATTCTGATTTTCAATGGCAATCCGCACACTTGGGTTGGTAACAGACAAAATAAAAAGTGTAGGGATACCAATAGTATACAGCAAATAACTTCAATTAGTAGAGTTTAAAGATAATTTCTATCATTATACCATGGAATTAAATTTTTACTATGCTTTTGCAAGACGTTTAATTTTTTTAACATCAGGAAGATAAAGTCACTACATCTTGCTTTTTCACTTTACAGAAGGATATGTGATATATCTTCTCAGAGAAAATGTATAATTTTCCTCAGTTAAAACCTCCGTACTTCTGGTTGCCAAGATTAGAATTGAAATATGACTATTACAGAGATTAAATAATGTCTCCTCTTTTTTTCTCAGTTGCTTTCCTTTATAATATGTTAAAGTATAAAGACCAGCTTTTCACTAAGGGAATCAATGTGATTCTTCTCCTATGTAATTCATTGTGAAGTTTGGACAGAAAAGTTAGGATGTCAAAGGTGGTATAATAGGGTCCACTTCTATATCCCACCCAGCCATGCTCTGCAACTGCCAATAGATCTTCTTTTCCATACATGTCTAGAGTTACCCATCTTCAGACTCTATATTCTCTTTCATTTGCTAAACTGAGAGATTTCTATCTTGAAGTAGAAATTAATAAACTTAAAGACTGGGATCTGTCTGAGTAACTTAGATGAAATGCACAAAGATTATCAAACTAAACAGTCTCTTAAGTCTTTACAATGTTCATAACTACGGAAATATCAAAAAATCTTTCAAATGGTATTTATTTCTTTTTTTCCCAGACACCTTAGTTCTCTTGCTGAAAACGACGACTGAAAAACCCAAGCTTTTATTGTTCTCTATAGAGGTTGACACTTCAAAGTTAGGAGTTCAGTGAGCTTGCCTTTTCTTGCAAATAGAAACCCAAATAATTACAGGAGATTATTCAACACTCTGACATTGTATTCCTCATTTTTTGATACTTCTTTTTGAGATACAGGGAGACTATATGGTTAATTACATGCTGCATTCTCAACAAGTACCTCAAATAAGAGCCTAAAATTAGATGGAATAAACCTAGATGTGAGCAATTTTCAACAGGGTATAAAAATAGAATAGAGAAAACAAGTATTTGGAAGAAATATAATCTAATTAAGCCTGCAGTACATTTTTGCAGACATGCTGTACATGGATTAACTAAACTATTTTTAATAACTAGAATAACTTTTAAATTCATGATCGGAGTGAGATTATGAGTAAAAATAGTAAATTTAACTACATTTTTAATATTTTTATATCAAATATTGTCAAAGGTAAGTTAAATGTTTTTAAAGAAATATATAATTTTAATAATTATTTCAGATAAATAAAACCCAGTTTCAACCCAGTTTCCTAGTGCTGTATATTCCAATTTGTATTCCAAGTAGTTTACACACTTGGGCAGACTGACTTTTCAATAAGGAGAGGGGAAGGGCTGCAATATATTGTCTCTGCTGCAAATTTGTTTTGATTTTCCAAGATAAACCAATTTTCTCTGCTGCAAGAGAAGCGACATCATAGAAGTGAATGGCTCACCTTAATCCTCTCAATTACTTTCTTTCTTTACATGAACAGTTTTTTTGCATGAGTGAAATATTAATAAAGGACCAATTGCCTGTGAACTATAAAAAAAAAAAAGCGGATTGGTTGGGAGGAAAAAACAGCACAGATCAAAATACTTGTATTATTTCTCTTCTTCCTGCTTCTATCCTATCTAATGCTTCATGGAAAAAATGTAACTGTTGCCGTAGTACCAACTGTAAAAGCCATGAGGTCGTCCATGTTTTATCAAGAGATGGAAGCTCAACAGCCAGGTCATTAGGTGACACACTGAAAAATGTGGAGAGAGGTGGGAGGCCCAGAACTAGCTTGTCGATCAGTGACTGAAGTGGAGAGCTTGCAATCAGTCCAGCAATTTGATACTGTATGAAAGGCATGGTTTGCTGCATAAAAGAGGTCTTGGATGCAAAGTCAGTGTTCAAAATTGAAAAAAAAAAAAACAAAAACAAAAAAAAAGCATAGAGAAATGAGAACAATTACAGAAATATCTGGAGTTCAGAACTTGTTGCCATTTCATCAGGTGGATCAAGCCAAACACTGCAGAGAACCACCTTCAAAAGATGTTTTGTAATGTTCTGCATGATGGTTTCCATTCTCGACTCAGATCACTAGAGTTTGTTCATCCTAGTTTGAACATAATGGGGGAGTCAAAATGCTCCACCACTGAATACCGAGTAACAATGCAGGGTCCCACAAATGTTCCTTATTTACGTTAGGTTCAGAGTTTTTGGGGAAAAAACTTGCCCAGACTGCAAGAAATTCCATACTTGATTGTCTGTCTTTGGGTTTGGGGCATCTTTTATAGCTCTGATGCAATATCATAAACTATAAAAACTAGAGAAGCTGGCTCTGCAGATTTTTTTGTCTGTCATATAGCTACTGATGACCCAAGCACAATGTATTTGGAATTGTATGTACTCAGTAACATCATGCTCAGGACAAAGGAGAAATAGAAAGGAAAGTATCTTGGCTCTTTAGCATTGAATTATTGATGCTTTATTACATAAGAAAACTGACTGAAAAATAACTCGTTTAAGCTTTCATTACATGCAAAGCATACAATACTAAACTATCAAGTAAGTGCAAAACTTTTTGCTATCCATGAATGGATTGTGGTAGCCATGGATAACAAAGATTCTCACCTCTCAGAGGTATTATCATGTATAATTTTAAATTCATATTTTTGCACATCAAAGTGTATGCAAGAGATCTATCTATACTCCAAAGACAGTGTTTTAAAGTATCAATTTTAGTAAAACTGATATATGTTATAATCTCTTAGTCTTACTCTTAAAATGTATTTAAGGAAATAAATTTAGAATGGCTTAAATTTAGAATTCTGCATTTTGGCATGATTATTTAGACACTTAAATGCACGCTTAAGCCCATTGGTTTGAAAGCTAAGGGCTAGTTTATAGCAAGCACAAACAAATCATGCTACTTGATTCAGAACCACCAAAGGGTGATTTCTAGTTTAAAAGTGACAATGATAGAGTACAGTGGAAGAATATAACGGAATGTAATGCAGCTTTCCTTAAAAATACACATCGTTTTGTCATATTTCATAATATAACATACTGTCCAGCTATTCTTACTGAAGTGCATTTCCCCATTTGCCTTGTCTGTTTTGATTTGAGAGTGCTCTTATGCAATTTTGTAGGTTATTCTAGAGGGAAATTTATGTGAGAAGAGAATTAAAACAGATTCAGCTAAAACCTTATTTATACACGCAACATATGCACTCTTTTTATTATACACCCCAGAAATAGATACATAGAATTTAAACAAAATATTTTTTTACAAATAAAAAAAATCTGCAATGGTACACTAAAAAAAAAAATATTTCACCACAAATGGATACAATTAATTGTATGCAATAAAAAAGCAGTTGAAACATATTAAAACATGTTTTAATCCATATTGAAAACTAAAAAATTCTTTAGATTACTTCTATCTTATATAAGTTTATCAACTTAAATTTAGGGTGGAGGGGGTTTGTGAAGAATAGAATAGAATAGAATAGAATAGAATAGAATAGAATAGAATAGAATAGAATAGGTTAATTTTTCAGTTGGAAGTAACCTAGCATGATTAGTTTGTCCAGCCTCAGGGCTAAAGCATGCTATTAAGGGCATTGTCCAAATGCCTCTTAAACAGACAGGCTTAGCTCATTGGCCACCTCTCTAGGACGCCTCTAACAGTATCTGAGCACTCTTGTGGTAAAGAAATGCTTCCCAATGTCAAATATGAACCTCCCCTGGCACAGTTTTGAAGCCCAGAAGCCCTTAGCCACTCCTCACAGGACATACCTTTCAGCCCTCTCACTGTCTTTGTTTCCCTCCTCTGGGTGCAACCAAGGGCCTTCACGCCCTTACGAAATTGTGGGGCCCAGAACTGCACACATTACCCAAGGTGAGGTCCCACAAATGCTGAATAGGCTGAACAATCACCTTTTTTTTTGACCATCTGGTTATACTGCATCTGATGCTCCCCAGGAGGCATTTTGGCCTCTTGACTCCCAGGGAAACTCCTTTCCATATTAAGCCTGCCATCAACCAGCCCCCCCAGGTCCCTTTCTGCAGGGATGCCTTCCAGCCGCTCCTCTGACAATTTATACTTGTGCCCAGCATTACTGCAACCTATGTGCAGAATCCAACATTTGGACTTGTTAAATTTCATCTCTCAATTATCATTTAGGCCTTTCAAAATTAATATGGTGAAAGGTTACCTCAAGGATGATTCAGCTCATCGTAGCTCTGATGTCTAAAATGCATGGGGTTAAGCCAGGTTTTAGATGTTTATCACTCTTCACTGACTCCAGATGATGTCTAGATGGCTAATCTAGATTTTTAACTTCTAGATAGCTAAATTTATACTTTTTTTTTTTTTTTCTTACACCAAAATGAAACACTGGGAAGAAAAACATCTTGAAGTAGTTAAAAATTAAAAGGAGGCTGCTCTGTGAAGTGATTATAGATAACTTTCTGGATATTTATATTTCTCTGAATATAGACAGCAGAAAACAGGTGTTAAGGAGAAAAGAAAGAGAAAAAAAACTTTCTAACTTTCTTCAGAAAAGTTATGAGATAGATAATTTTGAGGTTTAGATTGATTTTTAATAAAATCAATGGCAGCACCCTTTGCCAGAGTACAACAAAATTTTATTTCCCAAAGGATAGTACGGAACACTTAGTGTGAAATCTTATAAATGAAAATTTTAAAATAGGTTTAGATTTCATTATCTGATATTTTAACAGATCAGATCTCATCTTTCTACCAGCAAATCTACACCTTTAATTTACATGCAGTAGCAGTAGTAATGGAAATTGAACCCCACATCCTGAACTGGGGATATAGCTCCAGAGATACATGCTACCCTTGAAACAAGAACTCAAGATCTGTCCATAACAATGTTAGGGCCCTGGGGTCATATACAGGCTTTATCATCCTTTCTCAGCCTCCCACTTGGCCCATCAGAGCATTGGTTTCCTGTCCTGTCACTGGCCCTGCCTCCTGGATGGTCCTCTGACATACAGCATAGCTTTGTCCTTTGCCCACTTCCTTTTTGCTTCAGACTGGGACACCTGGATGGACCTTGGACCTGGAGCACCATTCACCATCCCAGGGTCATCAATCTTTTGCTTCTGTTACCAACCCATGTTTGACTCCTTTGAAGGGCTGCCATGGTTTAGCTCCAGCCAGTAGCTGAGCACCACACAGATGGGGAGGGTCTATTTGGCTCCAGTATGTGTGGCTTGGGATGGTCCAGTCTTAAGACAGGTCTGAGTTGTGTGGTTTGGTGAGAAACTGCATTGTGTATCACCAGCCTTTGTATTCGTTATAAGCCATTCTTGTTTCCCTTATCTTTTACATTGCACTGTCAGCTGAGAATTTATTTAAATGATCAGAAGGTGGAAATTCCAATATATTAAAGATAAATTAAATCCCTTTGTAGACTGTAGTAGAATAGAAAGTGGTCTATGCAAAAAGTTCCAGAAAAACTCAATTAAATTTTTCATTCTCAGTATTAAAAATATGTGACACAACATACATATGTGCAAAACGATGGCAAATACACTAGCCAAAAGGAAATAAGCAGGAAACATAGAATCCAAATAAAACACTCAGTGTTGGCAAAATAATAATAATAATAAAAAGTTAAAATTATTTGTTCAACTTCATCCCTTTTTGAAATAGATATGTTCCAATTGAAAGACTCAGTTCTAACAAATCTCAGTTTCCAGTTAAAAAAATCATTCATCCAAAATTTTCAACCATCTTTTGGTGATACAACTGCAAAACTACCTGGTACCTATTCAAAGGAGGAAGAATTGTTTTTGTCTGGTGAAATATCACATGGTCATCCTAACTGTCCTGTGACATGTCTTTTGTCCATCTTTTCTTTGAATTCTGATCAAAATAAACACCTTAATCCACACCCTGAGTTCCTCAGTTCCTCCATTCCCCTGAAACTTTAATAGGTGACATTAGATATTAAGCAGTTCCATTTCATCGATATTAATAGTTTAAATGGAAAATAATACAATCCCTTTTTCTCTGTATAGTATGACAGGTGGCCTGTATAAGACTCGGCATCCTTTTTCTGCAGAATAAATGAGGAACAGCTCTGCTGAAATAACAAATTACTTTCACTGAGTAAATATATCTGATAGTAAATTAATGTGAAAGCATAATAAAAATGTTGCAGAGAAGTAGCCTTATAAGAAGAGTATTATGTTCTACATTGTTTGTGACTGCTTAGGCAAGTCTAATTCGGTAATTATATTGATTTAAATATTGCTGTGTGTTATATTTATTGTTGTACATAGATTCAGTAAGAAGTTTTTCATATTTGTTTGGTTGTCAGTCAAATATACCAGGGCACTGGGTTCTTCCTGTGGTTGACTTCTTGCTTCATTTCCTAATAATTTAATTTAAAATCTATGACAAATGGCTGTAACATGTTATATAGTGATTTACCATTTAATATTGTTAATACAATTTAACACATCACAAGCCCTAGATTTTCTTGCAAATTTGCCTCTTGAATATTTTCTTCATGCAGCAGCATTTTTACCTCTCTACAATTTTCTCTAATCCATTCTTTGCTGGGCTAAATACTGGGGAGAGGAGGGCAGGAAAACACTTTTACAGCTTTATACAAAATTTTGCAACTTTTGGCTGGGATAATTTTCTTCGTGGAAGTTAATATGAGTCAGTGGTGAAAACACATGGATGTTTTTGCTATTGCTTAGCAGTGCTTACACAGTCAGGGCCTTTCTTGTTTCTCTCACCACCCCACTAGTGAGTAGGCTGGGGGTGAAAAAGAAGGTGCGAGAGGTCACAGCAGGGATAGATGTCCCAAACTGACCAAAAGGTAAATTCCATACCAGATGATGTCATGCTCAGCATGTAAAGTGGGGGGAAGAAGAAGAGGATGATATTCAGAGTGATGGTGTTTGTCTTCCCAAGTAACCATTACACTTGATGTAGTCCTGTTTTCCTGGAGATGGCTGAACAGCTGCCTGCCCATGGGAAGTGGAGAATGAATTCCTTGTTTTGGTTTGTTTGTGTGTGTGGCTTCTGTTTTTCCTATTAATCTTCTTTATCTCAACATGTGAGTTTCTTCACTTTCACTCTTCTGATTCTCTCCCAAACCACAGGGGAGGGATGAACAAACAGCTCTGTGGTGCCCAGTTGCTGGCTGGGGTTTAACTTTGATTATCCCTTTTGGCAGCCATCATGGAGCTTATAGGGTTTAACATAACCACAGATTTGATTGAAATTTGCTAGATCAAATTTATAGTGATTATTACTGCTTAGCTATTAATTGGCAGGGTCCTGTACTTGCCATGGGGCTTCTCTGCCTTCCAGTGTATTAGGGTACAGTGCTTGTCAGTGGCAGCTTTTTGCTTTCGCTGCTTGCTATACTGCTTATCATCGTGTTCTGCTGTGCCTGGGAATGATTTGTTAACAGCGATGGTGATGTGTCTGGGCTAGCAGATATCCAGAGTATTGTTTCTGTTCCTGCGTTGCTGTACTAGACAGGCTGCAACCACATTGTGATCTTGAGTCAAAGGGTCTGTGACCTGTGCATGAGTCCACAAGGGAGCAGGAGACCCTGATGTGTCTGTGGCCAGGAATAAGTTCACACCAGAGAAGGTACACGTTGAAGTGTCTGTGCCCCAGCAGGCATACCTCTCAAGGGATTTTAGCCCAAGGATAAGTCCACATTGGAGAAGGTATGCCTTGACACATCAGTGGCTGTAGATGAGGTCATAGTGGAGCACTTCAAAGCATGTGGTCATGAATAATCACGTATAGTTACACTCAGCATGTAAAGCTGAGGGAAGCATCATAGAATGGTTTGGGTTGAAAGGGACCTTAAAGGTCATCTAGCTCCAAGCCCCCAGCCATGGACAGGGACACCCTCCACTAGACTTGCTAGTGCATGCAGCTTTTTCTTTGCCTATTAAACTGTCTTTATCTCAACCCTACATCTATTCCAGGGTGATAACCAGTATCAGTAGAGACTGGGGGATTAATTTATTCAGAGTATTTCTATGGATAAGGACCTGGGGATACAGCTGGATGAAAAATTGGTCATGAACTGGAAATGTAAGCTTGCAGCCCAGAAAGACTAGTTACTGGGGCCCCCAGTAACAAGAAAGACATGGAGTGTAGGAGTGGGTCCAAAGAAAAGCCAC